>VZSZ01003983.1:4921-16193 GCA_013398815.1 Ibidorhyncha struthersii
ACACGACCCGTGGAGGGGAGGCAGCTGCACGAGAGGGTTCTGTCGCTGTGAAATGATGTGGTGGAAGACAAGAGGGAAGAAGGCAAGCTTTGCATTAAACACAGGAACTCCATTGCTGTTCAACAGTGGGCCAGCAGCATAATTTATTTTAGCCCAGGCAGTTTACGGTGGCTGCACACGGCAGCTGCTCCAAGGGTAGGCTTTGATGCAGTGTTGCTGGCATGAGTTGCTCTGGCCATGCTTTGCTTTGTCTTCTTGGGCAGAGAACCACAGAGGTCTGCAAGAGCTGATGGCTGTGCAGGGTGGCTGGTCTTTCTGTCCCAGCTCCCCTTGTTTCTCAAGCAGCATATGAGAATAGTTACTCTTCTTGCTATAATTGATCTCTTACTTTGACTCTTCTCTTTTCATTAGGGAGTGGTTTCTGTGAAAAATATTTTTTCCAGGCCAAGTTAAAAACCAAAAAATTTGTACATGAGTAAGGTCACACAAGTGTTGCAGAAGCACGTGCTAGGCATCCATCCCAGGACAGTTTCACAGTGAAAATGAGTCTGTTGGCTTGCTATTCTCTCATAACCATGTTTCCCTTTTCTGGTTCAGTGCCGTGTACCAAAGCTTATCTCCTTTCCTCTGGGCACATAAAAAAGCTGCCCTTCAGTGCAAAAGAAAAGCAGGCAGAAGAGTTCCTGAGAAACCACCACCCTGCCCCCTTAAAATCTGAACTACTGCAGTCTCCTAGGTAATACAGATCAGAGTGATCCTGCTTCGGATTTTGGAGGAACTGCTTTCCATGAGTTCAGAGAGAGGAGGACCTAGGAGAGAGAGAGGAAAAGTCTGTACCAGCTCCTTCCTCCCCACCAGTATACTGGCTCTGGCCCGTACAGTATATATACGTACATGTCTTGCACAGTGCTGCCATACACCCCCTTCAGTGCAGGAATACATTTCCCCATTACACACTTTCCCCCAGGTTTGTTTCAATCGCTCTGTTTGTAGTGCCTCTCTGCTTGTGGAGCAGTAAGGGTAAGTCTTGGTCCCATTTGGCTTAAAGCTTGACTTCAGTACTTGAAAAGAGTTGGCTAGAAATGTTTTACAGGCTGTTAGAATTGAAGAAAGGTCTTATTAAAGAAATACATGCCCTGGGAAGTACGGAGTCTTCTTAACTGCCTTGCACAAAAGCAAGCACAGCTCGCCAACTGAAAATGCCTTCTGCCTCCAGCCCCATGGCTAAATGGCTCAATAGTTTTTCCACTTACATACCGCAGAGTTGAAATCTGGACTCCCAAGCTGCATAGTTCACCTCTATAGATGCGCATAATAATTCTAGGATTTCCTTTTTTCCTGAATACAACACAATTCTCCTGAAAAGCAGGAAGGTGTTTTATAAATCCATGCTTATCTGAGAATAGGTGGCTAGAGGTTTACAGTTTCACGCAGAGTACACATATACTATGTTTAGGAGGAGATGCACATTTTGAAGTTTTTAAAGGCAAAAATGTCCAACTAAATAACATTGCTATTTGAGCTGGGCTGTTTGAGAAAGAACCAGAACACTGTTCATGGGGAAAATGGGGATAATCATTATTATCGAAAATATAACTCTTTAACGTGTTTGGGTTGTTATTCCCCACCCCCCTGCCAAGTATTCACAGAGGTCAGAGGTGATGAAAATTCAGTAGCCAACAGCTGAAATGATTGCAAGATGTGCCCAGAGTGCCCTAGTTTTGATCAACCCAAAACATTTTAGGTTTTGCATAAACACATCTCAGAAAATCCAATTCAGCAATGCCTTACTGGCTTTTTTCTGAATACAAAAACCCAAACAATCCTCCCCCAATCCATCCATGTGTTTGAAAGGTACCAACCTGTATGTACGTGGAAGGGACGCTGCTGGCCATGAGCAGCTTTCAGAAGTCTGTGATTGGACAAACTGACCCATACAGACAGACCTCTTGGTCAGAGGGTTAAGAAGGGGGCTTCCCAGCAGGCCTTGGAAACCACAGGCACACAGCTGATAGTCTGATGGGAACAAGCTTGTCAGAGCTTTGTGTTTTGCAGTTTTCTCCTTGCTTTCTATTGTAGTGCATGTTTTTATTCTTTATTGGACTCATAGTTTCTACATTGCATGTCCATGATGTCCAGCCTGGCAACTGCTTTACTTACCCAGACTGATTCTCTTCAAGATGAAAGCTTGGCACTTAAGAAGCTGTAGGAAATCTTACCTCCCAGCTTCCTGAGATGAGCGCTGGGGATTGCAGCAAGCTCGTTGCTCTGTTCTGTAAAAAGGTAGGAGGAATCAGTGGGTAGACTGCTATTCTAAATGAGAAACTAACGCCTTTATGCTCTTATTTCTGGTTTTGAGAGTTAGCATTACTGCTTGTAATGTAGTGTGGCTCTCATCCAACACCCCTGGAAACCACCAAAAAGGCTCCCATTGACTTCAGTAATAGTTTGATCAGGCCTTCAACCCACAAAGACGCCATTGTTTAGTTTTGCTGCCATTGGGGATTTTGGCACAGTGCTTCTCTCCTGCCCTCAGATACATATATCTACTAAGTCCTTGCAAGCAGTAATTTACATGTCTGATGTATAATCTCTGATGACAGAAAGAGGTTACTTTTTCCTGAATGTGGAGAGACTTTGAGGCTGGATACCTGGTGATCCACTGTGACTGTTCTGGTAAATGCTTTTCCTCTGTTCTGTTAATAGATATAAAATAACTTATGTGATTGGGTTCTCTCAAGGACTTGAATTTAAAACTGTACTGGTTTGTTGGGTTAGCAATTGTAGAATCCAGAAACGTCTTCTAGAAAACACGGTTAATATTTATAAAATTGCACTGGTCAGGAATTACATTTTAGGAAATGGAAATCTGATTAGTCTCCTAATGTATTTGATTAAGTTTATTCAGCCATCTCCTTAGCTCTGCAACAATAATTTAAGAGCACAAAAGACTAGCCTGTGTATGCTATGCTGCATGGTGCATATTAGTAGTGAAGGGGACCTCAGACTCCCAAAGTTTAGACTGGATCTGAAGTTAAACAATGCAGAGCCTATGGAATTGGAAGTTTTATAGTAGGATTACTGATCATTTAAAACAATCTACAGCAAAAGGATAATGCCTGGATGGTTTCTAAGCTACTTGGTTGGTTGGCTTTAAGGGATCTGTAAAACTTCGATGCTTTACCTCCTTGCTGTAAAGGCTCACTCATTAAACTGAGAAATGCATCAAATTAAAACTGGCCTTTATTGTCATGTGTCTTTCTGCTGTTTATTTTTAATACATCTTGTATCCAGGATTAATGTTAACAAACTAAGAAATAGTTTCCAACAGTGCCCAGTCAGGCAAGGGATAGAGACTTTTTATCAAGCAGGGGTGCTTTGAGAACAGAAGTGCCCTCTGAAAACCTAATTTAAAAATATTGCTATTCCCTGATTGTAACAATTAAAAAAAAAAAAAAAGAGAGAGAGAGATTGAGCAGCAGATATATGAATTAAGAGCCAACTGTGAAAGCTTAAATCGCTGATTTTTTTTTTCCCCAGTGTTACTCTTTGCGGGGGACAGGGAAATGAAGTTCACTTGGTCCAAAAGAGAAATCATGACCTGACAGCTCAGAGACAAGACATACGCTTGGGTGAAAAGGATCTTTGGGTGTTGAGTGACTGTGGCTTGGTGTGCTAAGCTCAGGTGAATCAGTATGTGTCAGATATGCCTACAGGGTGAGATCCCACAGGAGCATAAACACCTACTTGAGGAGGCTTAGGATAGGCTTAGGATGTCAAGAAGGTGACATGCACTGAGTATAGGTTTGCACTGTGTCACTTGGCATTGTCCAGAGGTCCTTGAGTTAGCTGCTGAATGAAGAATAATCCCTTTGCCAAACATTTTAGTACAGAGCTGGACTAACACAGCTGTACCACTGCTAGACTCCAAGGTAGCAATAAACATGGGGCTATCTATGTAGGCAAAACATCTCTTTCTCCGTGCCTTTGGACTAGCACTGAGGTAGCTCAGCATTGCACAGCACAAACATTATCTAAAACTACCTTTAGAGTTTTGAGGATCGGGCTTTAGGATTTGGTTGTCTGACCCATAGTATGTGTTTAAGAACTTGAGAGGATCTGTGCTTAATGTAGCTGCGTATGGAGCATCCTATGTTTCATGACTTCTGAGGCTGCAGATGTAAAGACAGTGTTGTGTGTGACAGGGCAAGACTGAAACAATCCATGTCTTGAAAATAACTATCTGCTTTCTTATATATAGTCCTGGGGTATACATGGACTTAGGTCATCCTGCTAAAGGAGAACATGCCTCTGGCAGATGCTGCCACTCATTCCTTTTTATCTGTTCCTTGCTCCTTAGGAGAGAGAGCATGAAGTGAGCTAATGAACAGCCTAATTAGTTACTGTTTAACCGTATGGATTAGGAACAAAATAATACTTGTAAGTCAGGAATTCTTTATCTAGAAAATGAACGTATAAACAGTGAGTGTAAACCGCATTCATAAAACATTGCATTTTTGAATGTTTCTCAGCCACTCATTCTTGATGTTGTATCCATTACAGTTAACAGATATAAAAGGAGTATCCTTTACAAAGTATCTCCATAGTCCTGTGCAGAGATATTCACTTGAATCTCAGAAGCAACAGAGCTCTGTAAGCTGTAACTGTGCCTCTGTTCGTTAGTGTGCTAATGTCAGATTGGTTTTGCTCTTACATTTTTGTGAGCAATAAAGTTAAGCTTATGCTCAGTAGAATATTCTTATTGCACTTGTATTCTTTTAAACCTCCTAAAATAAGAAACGGTTGTTAAATGTGTCATTTTAAACTGGCACAGTGGAATCCTGATATGTCCTGTGGCTAATGTTAGCTGTGTGGCCCAAGCAGAGCTTCCTTGGCCAAACAGAGATCTGTCATATAACAGCTAGCCTGCATGTATAAAATGCAGAGCCTTTGCAAAGCAGGAGCTGCATTGTCATATCCCAGACTAAAGGTTTTCTTTTCCATATCAGAGCCATGGAAATCACATATTTTGTCTCGGTGACTTAAAAAAAAAAAAAGTTTGCATTTGTTATTCCCCTGTAAAATTAAACTTAGCTCAATGTATCTTCCTCAAAATATTTTACACTTTTTTTTTTTGGCTGAAAGTATTCATTAAATTCAGAGGAACTGACATGTAGTCCTGAGTGACCTAAAAGGGTATTTCTAAGGAAATAACCAATTCATCTAAAATGTTTTATCTTTTCTTTTGTCCCATATTACTTTGCTTGCTGTACATCATAGTGTAGCCTCCTCCCACACACGCTCATTAAAATCCCCTTGGAATTGCACTTGTGTTTAAAAGGGCTCTTGATACGATTTTATGTCAAAGAGAGAGAGGAGGATGGAAGTGGAAATGTGCCACATGAACAAAGTGTTCAGCTGGGAAGATAACACTGATGAGTAGGCTGTGCAGCCAGAACTGGTGTTAACTGCATGTGTATGCTTTGAGAACTGAGCTCCAGATAAATACTTTTTTCCCTCCTCATTGTTTTTTATACCAGAGAGACTTGAACCTTGTCTTTTGCCAGTATAATTTCAGTGTAGCTACACTGAAATCACTAGATGAAAGTAAATGCAGACCACTGTCTCTGCATAATATTAAAAACAATTATTACATGTTCTTCAGTGCACTCTTAGAGTGCAAGTGTCAGTGCTACAAGGCTCAAAGAACTTCTTATGTACTATATTCCAGGTCAACTTTTCAAAAGAAAGCAGCAGCATTTCATGATCAAGGCTGTGTGGTCATCAAAAGACTAGTGCAAGTTCCTGCTCAGTGTTTGGGCTTTTTTCCCATTAGAGATTACCTCATGGTTAGCAAGCTGGTAGGTACCAGTGAAAATGAGTGTCTGGAATACCTTTATATAAAAATGCAGTCACTATTGTCAACTGGATTATTTTTGAGCAATAAGCATATCTTCCTGTCGCAGCATCTGTTTAACTAGAATGTTTCTTGAAAAACATTTTGACTGTGATGTTTTGGAAAATGATCAGCTACCAGCTGTGAACATTAAATGGCTGAGAACACCAGGGGAAATAGTTTGCATGAGAGCATGTTTACTCCTAGTAACACCTGGCTTGTTGGATAAATGTAAGCTTATTCATACTCCAGTAGAGGTTTTGCAGTTAAACTGCGATCCTCTTAGTGGTGAGCTCAAACTCTAGCCCAAGTACAGAAAGCAAGACACCTACTTGGAAAAGAGCAAAATGTATGGCCAGGTACTAGGTGCAGAATGAAAGAATCTGAAAGGTTTAGGGTACTAAAAATCTGTTTCAGAATGGAATTTTGTACACTTTTGCAACACTGAACAGCCAGTGATCTCAGATCACAGAATCACAGAAACACAGAATAGTCAGGGTTGGAAGGGACCTCTGGAGATCATCTAGTCCAACCCCCCCACCAGAGCAGGGTCACCTACAACAGGTTGCACAGGACAGCGTCCAGGCGGGTTTTGAATGTCTCCAGAGTGGGAGACTCCACAACCTCTCTGGGCAGCCTGTTCCAGTGCTCCACCACCCTCAAAGTAAAGAAGTTCCTCCTCATGTTAAGATGGAACTTCCTATGTTCAAGCTTGTGCCCATTACCCCTCATCCTATCAATGGGCACCACTGAAAAAAGACTGCTCACATCCCCCTGGCATCCTCCCTTCAAGTATTTGAAAGCATTAACAAGATCCCCCCTCAATCTTCTTTTCTCTACGCTAAAGAGACCCAAATCCCTCAGCCTCTCCTCATATGAAAGATGTTCCAATCCCCTAATCATCTTTGTAGCCCTTTGCTGGACCCTCTCCAGCAGATCCCTGTCCTTCTTGAACTGGGGAGCCCAGAACTGGACGCAGTATTCCAGATGCGGCCTCACCAGGGCAGAGTAGAGGGGGAGGATGACCTCCCTCGACCTGCTGGCCACACTCCTTTTGATGCACCCCAGGATGCCATTGGCCCTCTTGGCCGCCAGGGCACATTGCTGGCTCATGGTCATCCTGTTGTCCACCAGGACTCCCAGGTCCCTTTCCACAGAGCTGCTCTCCAGGAGGTCGGCCCCCAACCTGTACTGATGCATGGGGTTATTCCTCCCCAGATGCAGTACCCTACATTTACCCTTGTTGAATTTCATTAGGTTCCGCTCTGCCCAACTCTCCAGCCTATCCAGGTCATGTTGTAAGGCAGCACAGCCTTCTGGCGTATCAGCCACTCCTCCCAGTTTAGTGTCATCAGCAAACTTGCTGATGGTACACTCTATCCCTTCGTCCAGATCATCGATGAATATATTGAACAGGACTGGACCCAGTACTGACCCTTGAGGAACATCACTTGTTACTGACCTCCAACTAGACTCTGCACCACTAACCACAACCCTCTGAGCTCTATCTGCTAGCCAGTTCTCAATCCACCCCATTGTCCATCCATCTATCCCATAAATGCTTAATTTCAGAGGAGCAATACAAACAAACAAACAAACAAAAATACTTTCATTGAATTTCTGGGTTCAGGAAGTTCTGTGGATTTAGAAATCCATGTTCTGAAATGCTGCCTGAATTTGCATATTTTTTAATCCATACTTGCATTACCTGCAAGTATTAAAATACTATGAGTATTGCCTCAATCATGAGGTTGGGGCCTCAGTGCTCGCAGACAGTGACAGTAAGATATACAGCCATGATTTTCACCTGTAAGTGGCCTAGATTTGTGACAAGAAACACAATTTGGGATGATTCTCCTAACATTCTGAGTAGGATTCAAGGACATTGGAAAAATGCAGCAGAGCCATTCTCTGAAGAAGTACTCAGACTTTGCTAAAGAGACAGATCAGGCTGCAGTGCTGTGGGGAGCTTTAATCCATGCTATTAGAAGCTCAGTAGGACTTGATGTCACCGAGATGAGCTGAAGCCACTTAGAGACTCTTGAAAATGTTACCTATCATGATGAAGACAGTATTTATGAGTGTTAGATATTGTTGTTAAATGTTCTTTCCTCTAATAATGAGCCTCTCAAATTTCAGACCAGTCAGGTCTGCATATATAGTGGACAAAGGGAAACTATTACAGCTGTTCCTTTGTTTTATTCAGTGTTGATTTGGATGGTGTCCTCAGAAGGTTTCTGTGTCTGTAAACTTCCACTTCTCTTGCAAAGCAGGTGGTCTTGCCCATGCTGCCTGCCCAGCAGCTCTCTACTCAGAGATGCACTGTCCCCACACTGTGCCAGAGCATGTGCTGCCAGACATGGTTATGGGCCAAAACTATGCCAGGAAGCCTGCTAACTCTTTGACAGTATGGTTGAATGCAAAGCAGCACATGAGCATGGTGACTGGCCATGTAGCTTATAAACACAGCTGTAGGGCTTGTGATACCAGTCGTTCTCTTTCACGCCTCCTGCACTGGGGAACAGAGCCTCTGTCAGCTAGCAGTGGAAGTCAGAGCAGTGGCATCTGCATGCTGGGTGCAGCAGCTCAGGGAATACATAGGGCACCTGGTATGTAATCCCTGTGGAGTCCTCACACTCTTGTGCTTTCTGAAAGCTGAACAGCTTCAAGAGCTGGGGAAGGAGTTCCACAGACCTCTAGCCAATGTCCCTGTGCTTAAGCCGTGCTGATACTCATCTTGTCTGCGGGAGACTGGGTCAGCTCCAGCAGAGCGATTCAGAGCTCGGCACTTCCTACTTTCCTCTTGGAACTTCATTCTGTTCTTCATTAACACATTTGCGTTTGGGCCAGACCCTAATTGCACAGCTCAGCAGCACTGTCATTTTCCTGGCACGGGGCTCCAGTTGATGCTGTGGCCAAGACAGAGGAGGCAGGGAGGGCAGAGAAGCACCGACTCCAAGAGACACCTCAGAGGGAGGCAGGGCACGAGGCCACAGTCACTAACCCGACTCATAAGGAGTCCTTAGCTGGCATGTGAGGTACTACTCTTCAAATTTGGGACTTAGCTGTAGGTGGCTACATGAAGCTTGCTCGCATAGGCTCCTGCTAGGCACCCATAATGACCGGACTTTGGGATAAGGTTTAGTTGTTTGTTGTGGCCAGGAAGAGAACTGAGGAGCCCAGAAGGCTTGGTGGTTCAGTTCTGTCACTGGTGTTCAGGAGATGAAGGCTTAAATCCTTGGGTTTGCTTCTGTTTCTTTATGCCAAGCAGAAAACTTGCAGTCTCAGGCAACATGGAGAAGAGGAAGTGGATCTCAGTTGTGAAAGGCCTGTCCTCTTAGCAAGAGCTGAATTTTCAGCGAAAACACAAGACATTAAACCACTGTTTGCAGATTTGGGGGATGCTTCTGAGGCAGGGAAATCAGACTTACAAAATAACTCACTGAACATACATGCAAAGTGTCTTCCTTCATCCTTCAGGACTCAAAGCATGCGTCTCAAATATTTTGGGGGTTGGAGGGTCTTGGATTTAAATACAACCCATGTCTAATACTCCTTAATTGACTTTTAACATTCTTTTGATGCCCTGAATTTTGCAAACCCCTTCTTTCTTTTCCTTTCTTGGCTACAGGAATCCTGTGCTTCGAAGGAGAAGTTCCCAAGCTGGGAACTTGTGCTTTAACACACCCTGAATGTGCTGTTACATGAATGTTATGTGAGCAAAAAGGAAACCATTTTTGTGTCATTTAGCTCATTTAACAACCATTTGTGCTGCTGGCAGCACAAACTTGTAGCTGCTGCCACCTAAGAGCAGGAGGGGCTGGATGATGAGGGCTCTCCCTTTTCTGAAGAACCTCATTTTACAGAACAACATGAAATGCTGAGGTGGACGGGATGGATTCTACTGGAAGCCACCCCATTTCCAGCCGTGCCAAAGGTGGCAGCGTGTTTAGGCCTCCCTCAGATGGTGGCGAGCCAGCAAGTGCCTGGCGCATTCAGGAGCTGCACAAGTAGGTGGAAAGATGATCTGTGCTCTGAAGAGGTCCTTGACCTGTGTTTCATCAGGTGCTGTTCTCTGGTACCACAGGCCAAAGACCTTTGGGGGTTTAAGCTCCTGGTGAAGGTGGGTCCCATCAGAGCAGGTCGCTAGCTTGTGATGAGGAGCGGTGAGGAGGCTCATCTGGAGCCTTTCCCTGTGCATGCTCTGCCCCTGGCCTGGCACCCGCATTTAAGCCCTGGCCTTGGCCCCGGCCATTGCATGGGCTGTGCTGTTGGTGTGCCATGCCTGGCCCTGTACTGTGCTGATCCTGATGTGGCTTCCCAGTGTGACCGGGGACCTGCCTCATCCCTGCAGCCTGGCCTGGTGGTCAGCACACTCTGGCTGACCCTTTCATCGTTGCGACACCTGCTCTGCCGTCCTTGTCCTTGCTTGGGAGCAGTGGCTCCCGTTGCTCTGTTGATGCAATGCCTGCCTCACCCGCATCTGTGGCACCTCGTGTGCTTTCTCCTGCCAAGAATCCCTGCTCCACTGCTCCCCTGACCTGGAAGGTACAGAGCAGGGTTGGGAAGGTAAAGCCCACGATCACACAGAGATGTTGCTGCTACAGCATCTTCTCCAGTCAGCAAGGCAGCACTTCAGAGGAGTGGAATACATAAGCCTTTAGTCTGGTGCTTATGTGTTTGAAGAGACAGAAGGAGAAGAGGTTATGTGGAGGCACACGGGTTATCCGGTGTCTGTATGGGTGTAAATTCGTGCCGTGATGAATGTGTTAGTCAAAATGAAGACGTATTCAGCTTACAGGAGTTCAGGCCTTCTCCTGCATTGTACACAGGTGCAGAAGTCCTTACTTAAACTTGCCTACTGCATGTAAACAAAGGCTTTCCTGGCTCAGCATAACCTTACTCTTTTCTTTAATACATGAGTCTGACTTATGAATACTGAAACAGACAGCCTGCAGAATTTTCATTAGGTTGGATTATTTGCCTTGTAACGTGAGGAGAAAAATAGTCCAACTTTGTCTGCATTCTCATGCAATAAATCACATGCTCAAGCATGCATGGAATGCAGGAGGGTGCCCAGTAGTTTTCAGGGAAATATTGCACCATTTTCACAGGAAGGTCTCTGTCACTTGCAGATAAGCAGTGTGAGAAATGATACGGGGAGAGGGTGTATTGCTTGATACCGTACCTTAAATGAACCTCTAGAACCTGGTTATGACTTTCACTGCCAAAATACACCTTTGTGTTAGAGAACTGTATTTATTTGGAATAAGGCATAGTGCTAATGCATAATTGATAATTGATGTAGTTAGGTATTATATTACAAACGAGGCTGTATTTCAGATACTCACTACAAAAGCACATGAAAATGTGAGT
>VZSZ01003984.1:0-118518 GCA_013398815.1 Ibidorhyncha struthersii
ATTGGAGATCCCAGAGCTCAGGATGATGGAATCATCTTTGACAGGTCAGTCCTGAAGAACAGCTCTGTGGGAGAAAGGACCTGTACCCTAGACCAGAATATCTTCATGAGTAGATTGTAGCCTGTGTTGTGAGTTCAAAAGTGTGCTACAGATACAGGTTGGAAGAAATTATTCAAAGCTTCCTGTCTCCCACCTGAGGAGAAGGAGTGGAAGGCAGATGTGGTCCACATCACACCAAGAAAGCCTTTTGTTTTATCTTTCTGCAAAGTATGAAAATGTTTGGAGAAACTTTAAGAGATTTGAGCAACATTAGAACTTCTGCCACCCTTGCTAATAGTGACACAGCTAGGTAAAATGAGTTACTGGCTTCCTTCTGCAATAACCCCAGAAAAGATGTGTCATTCTTACTTCCACAGACGTGCGTAGCTTATACACACAAATAGAGAAAACCTTTTCATAACACTAAATCATTCCACAGCTACAGTTATATATGAGAATGTCCCTCCTCAACTCTTGTGTGAGAGTTTTACTGATGTGCCAGCTGTTATTGATGTACCCAAAACACATGGTACAAGAAAGTTTTGCACAGAGAACCAAATTTTATGGACACTTGACAAAAACGGGTGTATGTAGCAACAAAACATCAGGTTTCATATCCTGAATTCTAGTTTCATATCCCAGGAGAGGATCTGTTCTTGCTGTTCCTCAAGTTCCCAAAGCTTTGGAATCAACTTTTAAAATTTAAATCAAATCTTTCTTAAGCAGACAATATCCCATTGCATTCAGTGTAATTCTGACACTGCACTCCATGAGCAAACAGTTTGGGGGTTCCCTGTAAACATAAAGGATCCTGTAACACATTCCGTAAGAAATCAGCTTTGCTCTCATGGCCTCTCCCTGTTCTTGTGAAGTAACTACGTGCTGTTCAGGAATTTCCTTCAGTCTCAAATGTCACCAACTTTCAATGGAAGTGGGCAATACTTTGAGGGTGGTGGAGCACTGGAACAGGCTGCCCAGAGACGTTGTGGAGTCTCCCACTCTGGAGACATTCAAAACCCGCCTGGACGCTGTCCTGTGCAACCTGTTGTAGGTGACACTGCTCTGGCGGGGGGGTTGGACTAGATGATCTCCAGAGGTCCCTTCCAACCCTGACTATTCTGTGATTCTGTGATTCTGTAATACTTGGAAAAGGTGTTGCAATTGCATATTGAATAAGAATGCAAGCTGTTACATCCATGTAAGAAAACATTTCTAATAATCTTGCCATGATTAATGTTTAGATATACAAATTTCCCCAAAAAATATTGTCAGCATTAACTTCAGTACAGGACACTATTCACAGTCCTGTTCATCACAGAGGTTCATGAGCAAAAACTGGCACACAATGAGATTGATCCAAGTTACAATAAGGTCCTTCATGAGTTTTCTGCAGACAAAAAGGACATCATTACAATTAGACACCAGTGAGGAACACTTTCAGTTTCAGCAAATCCTTGTCACTCTGACTCTGGGGGCATGAATAAGAGACACCTTCTGCTATCAGTCTGTGTTTATGTGGCTTTTGTTAGTCAAATTACCCTTATGTAATGAAAACCCAAGAGGATAACTNAAAGACAAATATCAGCTGAACTGAAAGACAAACCCCTGCCTTCTGATCTACAGTACATTCTTTACCCTTCTCTGGAAAACCACCATAATTACCGGTAGGAAATTTGTTAGTAAGTTTGAGAAACAGATGCTCACTGTGCAGTGAACTATAATTTTTATTCAAGAATTACTACACAGAAAGAGGTGTGTATCTGCTATCTCACTATAATGTACAAACTCAATAAAACTGATATTCTGTGGACATATCGGGGTGAGAGAGCATGTGTAGACCAGCTAAGCAGCCAGCAGATAGAAAGTCTGTCAGATGCCCCATGACAGTATTCAACTGCCTGCTAGGGTGAAAAGAAACTGCAAAGCAAACGCACAGGATATTTAACACTGCCCAGAAGTATCCAGAGCAGATTGCACGCGGTTATGCAGCACAATGCACGTGTGCAGTAGTTTTAGTCAGCTGGGTGGACAGATGCCTCCACAGTTTGCACAGCAGACTCTTTGATGCTCCATTCAAATAGTGGGTTGGTGGGAGGGGTGCAGGACACACAGAAAGTAATCCAGGAGCTCACCATGTCTTTTCACAACAGTCAGCAGGTATGATTCATTCCACAGTCTGCCACATCTTACTCTAAGGCTCTGCATATACAGCACGTGTGAACCACTGAGGAAAAGACGTGGCCTAGAAAGCCAGCTCCAGCAGTAATCCTCAAAACACAACTGAGAACAGAGTAACTGGTAGCCTGTGACCCGGTGGATTTGTATTAGGCTGGATAGCTATCTTCTGTCACTGCTTTTGTATAGAAAAATGCAAGTGACAACATCCAGAGGAAGAAAAAACATGTGTTTGCAAGGAGCAATCACTGAAACCCAGAGCACTGCGCTACACTGGCATTTTTCATCAGAAGAAATTATAAGCAATTCCCCAAGTAATTGTTTTGCCATCCTCATGTTGCCTGAAATATCCTTCTTTCTTTGAATAAAAAAAAAAAAAATGAAGCAATCAATTAATTTTGTATTATTTAGAACCATGAAAATGCAACAATGATAAGTTCAGTGGCCTTGGCAGGATGGTGAACGGCTTTTTTCAACTCGCCTTAAGTCAAATAAGCTTTTGACCACATTAGCCAAATAGAAGTGAAATCTTATAGAGTTTATATATTTTTACTTCACAGTCATAAATTCTTTCATGCCTATTACAGGAAGAGAAGTCCTGTGCCCAAAACATTAGCAAACTTTGGTTTACTTGAAGATTTTCAATAAAACAACAGCCCAAGCAATTCCTCAGCACCAAGTCCTTTGAATTACCCTCATCTCCATCTCCTGCTACTGAAAACTTCTAAAGGGCATACTCTTTTCTTATGTGCAAACACCCTCCCCATTCTTGGGTTCCAAATTTGGGAACTGAGTCAGAAAATATAAGCAGTAAAAAGCCTTAATGTAGGCAAAATTTTGATGTCTTTGGTGATGAGGTCATTAGAAGTCTTGGTCACAGTTCCCTCATGGAGAGGGTCCAGATAAGGGCAACGAAGCTGGTGAAGGGTCTTGAGAATAAGCCTTATGAGGAGCAGCTGAGGGACTTGGGGTTGTCTAGGCTGAAGAAAAGGAGGCAGAGGGGAGACCTTATTGCCCTCTACAACTACCTGAAAGGAGGTTGTATTGAGGTGGGCATTGGTCTCTTCTCACAAGTTACAACCAATAGGACAAGAGGAAATGGCCTCAAGTTGCGCCAGCGGAGGTTCAGGTTAGGCATTAGGAAGAACTTCTACACTGAAAGGGTGATCAAAGACTGGAACAGGCTGCCGAGGGAAGTGGTTGAATCACCATCCTTGGATGTATTTAAAAGCCATCTAGATGTGGTGCTCAGGGACATGGTTTAGAAGTGGGCCTGGTAGAGTTAGATAACAGTTGGACTTGATGTTCTTAAAGGTCTTTTCCAGCCATAACGATTCTATTGGTCTTTTTTCATTCAAGTCAACCACCTAACCTACCATAACCTTTTATAGAAATCAGGCACACAGATGCTCACGGAAGTCACTGGAGATGGATAGCCAGGATGAATCACCTTCAAAAGCTGCCTGTCATGTATTTCCTCGGGAAAGGGTGCACTGCCATTTTGATGTGCCTTCCTTCCCCCACTAATGAGAGAAACAAGCTAAAAGATGGGCTTAGGCAGTCATTGTGGTTTCAGTCAGCTAAGATGAGGTGAGATGACTCTTCCCACTGAATAAATTGAGAACTGAACAAGGGTAGATTTCAGATGTGGGGGAGAAAGAAAGGCTGCTATATTCTGTTTTCACAACTTCTAACTGGTGTTTCCAAAAGTAAGCTTTCCTTTTGGCTGACGACTACTTTTTGGGATGCTAGCATGACTTAGATTTTGGGCGAAACCGCAGGATCACTTAATTTGTTGAAAATTAAATCCAAAACCAGCAAATGAAGTCTCATAGAATTAAGCCTTTCCCAATCACCAATCATTTTATAAAAAATGACCTCAGTTATAAGATGTCAACCACAAATCTAGCAATTTTTAATTTACATCTTTAAAAATAGGTACCTGAAATGAACCATCTAAATTTGCATTTGAGGCAACTAACACATACTGTCAGTTTAGTGTCAATGCATCCAATGATGTATTACCCTTTGTTTTACACAGACGGAATCTTTTTCTTTGAAACCACAATTATCAAATTTCTGGGTCCTTGAACAAGGTCATTCTTCCAAATGATGCTAGCAGATTGCTTTGTGCAGATCTGAATGTCAGCGCTCCACACTGGCTCTTTACTTAATGCTCACTGCAGAGATCAGGGAGAAGTTCAACAGATAATTTCAAAATACTTCATTGTAACCTTAGTTCTCCCCCATCTGTTACCATTAAAATATCCACGGGTGGAAAGTCTGCCATTATCTCATTCTTTCCAGTTCCTAAAATCAATTACATTCCAGAGCAGCTTTTAGGAACCCACAGGGCAGTTAGGCAAGTGCAGATCACAGTCCACACACCGTGTGAAGTTCAAGCAGGAATACGCCCATGCCTGGTCTTCAGAAATGCCCAGCAAGCAAAGGCAGGAAGAGTAGTTCCCAGGCTGCTTCCTTTCAGACCACCTGCAGCCATCAGCATTCCTGAGACCCAGGCAAAGACTACAACTCACATATACCCCCTCAGCTGCGGCAAGAGACAGGCATAAGTCAATGGCAAATTCCCATATGACCTCAACATTCCTTGCTGGGTTTGGCAAACTTCTGCTTACTTTAATGGACACCTAAGTTCCTCCAGATCGCTAAGACAGCTGCATGCTCTTGAAGTCATTGTCACTGACCCCAC
Source organism: Ibidorhyncha struthersii (assembly GCA_013398815.1). Classification (NCBI taxonomy): domain Eukaryota; kingdom Metazoa; phylum Chordata; class Aves; order Charadriiformes; family Charadriidae; genus Ibidorhyncha; species Ibidorhyncha struthersii. The sequence goes on from VZSZ01003984.1 coordinate 4,925, forward strand.
TAGAGTCGGGCCAGATGATATTAGCCAAAGATTTTGTGCTATATATAAATCTGTATTTATAAAGCATTTTCTCGTGAACAATAATTTTACACAGCTGCTAATTTTAGTTTTTGCTGTGATCAGAGGTAACTCATTGATAAAACATGTTTTATTCTAAATTGGCATAAATGGCAAATACTCAAATTTCTGGTTAAAGACTTCAACCATTCCCTTTACATTTAAAGGCTTATACCCTTCCTTGGTAGATTTTGGATACTCAGGCACTGAGGCTTTTAGACATGTTTAAGATGTGGATCCTCACTTTTCTGCCTCTGATTTCCATTCAGGACAACATACTTACCAGGAATATTACAGAGCTAATTGATTGAATTTATTTACGCAGCTTATTCGCTGGTCTAAAAATCAGAAAAATAAGCTGAGTCAGTCCTAAAATTTTACTTGTCACTGTATTAAAGCTCTGCTATGCACTTTTTGTAGCCTAAAGAAATCACTCAGAGTTCAGGAGTTCATCACACTTCTCTGGTAATACTAGCATGTGCATTTGTTAGCTCAGATACTTAGTATGCCTTTTCTCAATATATAATTTACCCTTTCAACAAATATTGTTAAAAACAAGCTGTTGTTCTCCTAAAGCCCACAAAGTTTGCATTAAACTGCAAAATCATTTCCCTCTTGGCAGCTGCAAGTTGGCCAGTCTATGCTTCTACAAAACAAGCCCATTCTTGCTACCCTTAATTATCCTTATTTTATGGGAAGCATTCCCAAAGTCAGCAGTAAACATTCCCTTGTCTTTTGATAAAGGCTGGAAAACCAAGGCTGTTGCCAGCTTTTAGCTGCACATGATGAAGGTGTTGAGCTAGATATTTGCCATGCCATGAATTTTTAACAACCTGGGCACTATTCGGGAGAACCATAGTCTGGAGAGACATGGCAAGAAGAGGCCATTACAAAAGGAAAGCTTGAGGTTGCCAAGCCACAAATAGTAACAAAAAGTAGTTCAGATAGGGTCCCAGTCATGTTTTTTTAAAATGCAAAAGCTCTCCATACAGTGGTCTTTTTTGACACCTTACTAGTTTGGACTTTGCACCGCAGACTGCTTCCTTGTCTACTTTAATTACCAGCCTGGCTAATAGATCCAGGTGTGCTGCGGCTAACCACTACTAGCCTTTCACACCTCCATGATTCCTAATATGCACAGGAACTGGACTTATCCCAAAACCACAATCTGGCCACTGCAGCATTGACGGTTAAAGTAAGTTCAAATGAAAGCAAATTTCTGAGCCGTGCTCATTTCTCCAAGACTACGTGTCCTACTTCAAAATGAACTCAAAAAGGTTATGCAAGCATCCCAAGAAGTCCATCCTAAGAAAATATCATGCATTTTTGCTTGGTGGAATCTTATGTCCTTGTTTTAATTGCAATAAGGCACCTCTCCTTTACTGAGCCATAAAAAAGGAGTGAGAATGGCTGCTCCAGCTGGTACAAATTACCAATTGCAAATGTTATGGAAAAACATCAAGATTCCATGAAATACATACTCAGCGACCTAATGGGTCAAAAGTGCACTTAGCCAAATTTGGAGAGCATGATTGGGAAATGAGCTCTTGGGGGAAAAGAAACTTTGGAAATTGATGGTTTATTCATTGTATTACAAAATAGAATAGCAGGTAGAAATAAAGCAATAGAAAGTTCACACTAAAAATTGTGAAAAGAAAGTTGCATGCCGCTGAAAAAATGGTAAATTGTAGGAAACACTTTCATTCGTGGCTGTTCATGAAAGAAATAAAAAAAAAGTGCCTGAGATTTCCTGCACGCACTCAATGGAAGACAAACAAAGCACTTCAAAAACATCTGTTTGAAATAACCCAAGGTTAGAAAGAGGAGCAGCACCAAGAATGTCTTTGAATGGTGATAATGAGAAAAAGATGCAAGAAAGAACAACAGGAAACTTGTAAAGATCACTTATTAAAATAAACTTCTTATGCATATTATTATTGTTTTTACAAGGTCTTGTGTCCCCCACCTCCATTCCCTGCATGCACTGTTGGATTCCACATGCCATGCCTGAATGTCATCAGGTTGCAGATATGTGCAGACCAATTAGCTTTGCTTTCCTGCTGTAGAGGCACTGAACACTTCAGCTGTACTCACTGCTGCAATACCCAAATACCCTCCTGCCTCTGGCTCTGACAGAAGGACGTATTATCTCCCAAATGATCCTTTTGCAGATAAATGTTTTCGTATTTTTCTTAGTAAGTTTTCATTCCTCAAATATTGCTAACCAGGCACAATACATATGGATTAGTTTGAAGTCTTGGCACCAATACTGTCTTGTTTCTGCCTATCCTTCCCTCTCCTTTCTATCTTCCTCCCTCACCCTCAGTTTCGGCTCCACCATGACTAGTTGAAATTTCACTAGCGGCACCTCAGTGATTTGCTTTGCTTGACCTTCCTGAGGCCTATTTCTGCATTATGTCAATAAGATTGCACAACATCATCAATAAAGCAAAAAGGGACAAACAGATACTGAAGCTGCCCAAAGCTGCTGTATTTTGCCATCCACTTTCTTAGATGATACAGCACTTAGATGGCCACAACACAGATGCTGAGAGGTGCACTCTAGCTAAAAAGCTTCTGAGGACCTTCTGTCCATTCATGAAGAGAGAAAGCTTCACAAATACTGTGTCAAATGGCAACACCATGGTAGGGAAACAACATCACAGGAAAGGGAAGAGGAGGGGAAGGGATCTGTATCGGGATAACCAGTTGTTTCAAAACAATCATGCTGAGCATCACAGTAACTAAGAAATTTGTGCAAATTACTGAATTATCAAAGATCATTTTGATCTTCACCTAATAGACCTAAACTTTTGAAGGCATATCCAGCCTGCCTTTTCCAAGTCTTGTCCAGTTTATGCTACCAGTGGTCATCATTCCAACCTCCCCTAGCACACTACAAGCTAAGCAAACCAACTCATAAACACCTCAAGTCAGAGGTGGCAACGGCAGATCTGAACAGGACCCATGCTCTCACGGTTTTTCAGTAAGGTTTGGATGAGCATCTGGAATGATGTTTACATGTTCTCTCCCACCATAAAACAAAGCTAGAGCTCAAGCTGTGTAGAGTCTCTCTGTTATTTGTTTTGCACAATAAACTCCTCCAATTTAATGTGAACACCGAAAATATCTCATCTCCATTTGTGGCAAACCGGAACACAAGACACCATAATTAAGCCAAAACTTACCTCAGTGAGGATAAAATAGTTTAGTCAAGCACCGGTTAAATGCAGCGATACTGATACGAATCACTGCTAGTGAAGAATTATTCTAAGGTGCCAATAAAAGAACTTAAGAAAATTAAAAACTTAAGTTTTATGACCTTTTTTTTTGAACCTTGCATGGCAAGTGGGGGAAACACAGATCATTATCACCTGGCTTTCAGCCTACAAAGGCATTTTTGTAATCATGGGTTAATATGAGCTGGGTTCTAGACTGTAGCAGTACTGTCAGGAGAAGATGCTGGTCTTTGACCAGAACAGGAAGAATTTCTAGGTTTGGGGTATGAAAATCCTGATGTTTCCCAGCAGACTTCACTCATCCCTCAAAAATCCTTAACCTTAACAGTGGAGTAATATTCTTGTATGGAATTAACTGGATTTAAAAGGGCCCAAACTAAACACTCTTGTTTGATTTCCCTTTGAGACAGCAATTCTGACTAGTAAATTCCAACTAGTGAATTCACAGAATAATCAAAGGACTTTCAAGAGAAGAATAACAATAAAACAAAAGACATTATTAGTTTTAGCCTAAATGATATCTTTTAAACATAGTTGCTTAAGAAAATGAGGCTAATTCAAACTGTCTGTCCATCTCTAGAGACCAACGAAACTATCAGTTAATTTCAAACTATGTCAAGGAGTTTTCTAAAACATTAAGTTTGCACACATTGCATGACAATCAGTGGCAATGTACATAACTGAACCTCCATCGAGGAAATCACAGCAGCATGACCTCTCTACTATGATTTGACAACAAAGAATCTAAGGAGAGCCTCAGCTCCGACACAGAAGAAGCCAGGCTTCATGAGTGCCACACTTGCAATGTCAAAAGGCTCAGTGAGAGCACAGTCAGCCCCTCCATCCCTCTCTGCAACTGAGCAAAACCAGACTACCCAGGTGAACATGTATGCCTGATTCAACCATGTGGAAAAAAGAAAAGGAAGGAACAGTAGATAACTTTGCCCCCTATTTGGAAATTTTTGAAAAGCTGCCACAAAAATTGCCATTGACAAGCAGAAAGGCTGGAAAAACTCATACAATGCCAACAAAAGTTCTGCTGCCAGAAAAATTGCCCTGAAAATTCACATTCATGGATTAAAACTGAAAGGNGAAAGTGCACCAAAACTATAAATGAGCAATACAAGCTCCTGTAGTTTCTTTCCTATGTAAACATTGCTCATTTTTTCAAACTATAAAAGTACATAGTTACATTTGCAATGTTTTCCTGTCTTTGACACTTTTTCTAAAATTGCCTAAGAAGAGATACACAGGAATTCAAACAATGAAGTAGAAAGCTACCCCCATAATCATTTACATTAAATAACTGTTGAGGAAAAAAGGAAAAAAAAGTGAATAAAAACAAAGCAACACACTTTAGCAAATTTAAACAAACTTGTAATACATCTCTACCCTTTGCAGTACTTAACAACTTGTGTAAAATAAAAAAAAAAAACTGTTAAAAATTTTAGGAGATAACTAGTCAAGAAAAAACTCTTTGTAAATATTTAGTCTTACACTGTTGTTAGCATCAGGGGTGTGGGAAAAGTGAGCACCTGAGAAAACTTTATATTAGGTTCAAAGGAAAGGGGCTAAAGAGGCCTCTCTCAAGCGTTGTTGGGAAGGAAGAGGCTAAAACTGTACTTGTACTGTTCCCAAAACAAGTGAAAAGAGGCAGCAAAACTACATGTGGAAGCCCAGAATTAATTGATGAAATTACAAGCTAGACAGAAATCTCAACCACTTTACTTACAAAAGCACTCTGGAAAGAATTTCCTTCCCTAGATCTGGTACCCCTTCAGATGAGCTCTTTTGTAACGGGTTCTTACACGTGGAAAAGCCCAGCTGCAATATTTTACTTCAATTTACAGAAGGCCCTTGTGGAACTGCTGAATTTGTATAGGGCATTAGCTGACACTGGTACGTAAGCACTTGTGATACTTTCAACGCAGCCTGCTTGGGGTTCAGGCTCACCGTCAGTGTTGTCCCATCAACTCATGGATTAGTCAGGATAAATTTTTCCTTGAAAATAAAACAAAAATTTTCAAGGGAGAAAGTGTTGGGTTTTGCTCAGCAAAACTAGGATTTTCTCTTCCAAAAACACAGGGCTGCAACCCTTGTCTTTATTTCATCATGTTAAGTTAGCGTAACCTGATCATCTTTAGTGAAAAAACTCCCTTCTTTCTTGCCAAGAGTGCAATGGTCCTGAAAAACACAAAATACAGGCTCCTGTGTAGGTACTAGCACAGGCAGATTACGTATGTCATCTCAGCCAAGTGGCTACAGGCTAAGAGAATCACCAGCTGCTAATAAATATTTAAGTTAATCATCTGTAGTCCAGTAGGGAGCAGCATGAAGCACGGTAAGGTAGTGTTTCAAATTCTGAATTCTGAACAAAACCCTTGTGAAATTACATTCTAGGATGCTTTCTTTTATATTTTTGTGCCACTGTGGGCCCTACTGCAATAATGATTTTTTTCATCTGGGCTTGTTTCCTTTCTATGCATCACTGGGCAGGGAATTTGTTTTGAACATCATTTACATCTTCTGCATTGATTGCATAGAGTTTGAATGCATTGGTAACAAAGAAAATTAAGAAAGAGGGGAAACGTTTGACGGTTATATCCCCAGAAAGTCTGCTTGCTAACTGCCCTGAGTAAACAACACAGGATAGCATTCTCCAGTGCCAGATGGGTTCAGCTGTACACGGACTCTGCAGAGCCCTCAGAGCACACCATCTGCTTCCTCAAAGGTGGGTTGGCAGAAGCAATATTAGAGGTCATTTTTGAAATGCACCAATTCTAGGTAGAAGCATGGTTTTTTAAATAGAAGTCAGAGGTATTGATTCAGGGAATGCCACAGACAAAACAGGCAGAGATGGAAGCTGCAGGGTAGCTGCCTCTTCTGGGAGTCGAGACAACACAAATTACTTCAGATATGAGGTTCAATGTAGCTGAAGGGACACCGCAGAACAGAAAGAAGCATGAAGATACATATTCTTTATGGTAAACCAAGGAGGGGATAGGCAGCAATCTGGCAAAGCTTTAAGCATAAAGCTTTACATCTTGATGTAAAGATGGAATTTTAAAACACTGCACTGCCTAAAGAAGTACAAATACCTCTTTTCTCTGACTGATTCCTTACAAGTGCATTTTCTTCAGCTTGAGTATAGGTGAGCTTCCTGCCGGTCCCTTCCATTACTTGTTGCCACCTGAATCAATAGCCTCGAGGTACTGCATCTAGACTGGGATCTTGTAATTTTTCTTCTCAGCCTTCACTTCCTCTCTAGTTCCTCTCCCACTGCATTGTCCGCTTTATACCATCAGTGCAGCAGAAATGGTCAGAAGTCCAATAGTCCATGTGCTCTGTTTGGCTCCTACAGCATACGCTTAAGAAGTATGAGCCAAATATGATGCCAAGGGGCCTGTGATAGAGAGAAACATGAAAACCAGAGTGCGACCACCAACCCGTGGGAGCTTTGTGGTGTTGTCACTGTTTTAGTGTCCCGGCACGTTTCTGCCAGTAGACCAACATGACTTAGGGCAGGGCCAAACATTTTTTCCAAACGCTGAGTGTTCTTGTGCCTAAGGAGAGAGCTACATCATCACCTGGGGACTGGCTGTGTGACTCAGGTCAGCAGTGCCTCAACACAACTGTACTTGGGCATACAGGCCAAAAAAGTCCTGACGTTAGTCCACGAAGAGAGTGCAAAGGTGGACATGAGCAGCTGCCTGGACTCAATTCTTCACCACTGCCATTGCCAACCATCTGAATCTGTGGCCCATGGCCATGAAATATTTTTGCTGGTTCAGTATTTTGAGTCACTGTCTTCCACCTTTGGCACTTAGCAAGGTGGAAGTTTCACTTCTCCGAATTCTGCATCCAAACATCCAGACACCTAGGAATGGCAGGACAGAGCAATGCAAAGAACTGAGAAAATATCATGTTGAAAAGGAAAGAGAAAATACCACTGAAAGTATTGGCCATGAGGAGGGGAAAAAAAAGGGCATTAAGACAAGAAGTTTCTGATACTGCTGTGGAATGTGTGGGTGATCTTTTCTCCAGCTTTTCTAGGGCTTGTGGGTTGTTTGTTTTCCCCTTCTTATTTCCAGGAAATAAACTGTCAAGAGAATGAAAGCTTGCATTGATGAATGTTTGCTGTATTAACTTTGTAGTGTTGCTCTGTCTTATGAATATAAAAGCTGAAGAGATAACAGTAATACATAATGTGATAGATTTTACAATTATTGTGGCAATAAAAAGAGTTGATATATTTTCCCATCATCTTCACAAAGGAAGTGTAGTAATCCCTCACACTCTCTTTCTTCAATAGTCACTGAATGTACAATGAGAAGCAGAAACATCACGATACACTTAAGTCTAGACACAGGGAAGTTTGCATGGTTTGGAAATTTCCAGGTTGTAGTATTCATCCATTGTTCGTGTTCATAGATTTATTTCTATACGCTGCAAAGTGCCTGGATGTTATTTAGCTGCCTTAAAAAGACACAGTGTCGGCTGATATACCAGCAAGAACATGGCAGGCAGCATTTCCATCTACCAACACTCTGGTTTTATTTTTCCTGGGTTAAGCAGCCTGAGCAAGGAAAGATTCTGTGTGCTACAATCAATCAAAAAGGAAAATGTTCAGTTTCAAACCTGAGCATTTTTTATCCAGGCCAAAAAATAATTCCCTGCAGTTGTCAAGTAGGTATCATATGCACAACCAACCCAATTGTTTCAAAGGTGCAAAGTTATCTATAGTATTGGGGGGGTGAGTGTGTGGAAAGCCACATAGTTGGGAAAGAGCATTTAAGGAAGCCAAAAATGGGAGAGACAACAGAGCATTCTAGTTATCGGACACATCAGATATAAGTACCACTAATCTAGTAACAATACACAGTGTAATACTTTCTAGTGAAAAATCAGTAGCATAGCTGCATCGTTGATTAACTTAATCTGGAATCTTCCTGCCATGTAGAATGAACACATTTAAGGAAAATAGCCAGAGTCAGCTAACACAAATCATCTGCCCCGCACCTTTTTCCTAACCTTGTGTACTGTGGTACTTATTACCTCAATTTAGCTGGCTACTGCTGGGAAACCCTGGCTTATTTTACACCCACTTTACTATGTTAAAATGTCTCCACAGACCGTTACAGTGTGCTCATTAGCACGGTAGCACTTCTAATGAAGGCAGGACCCAGGTGTTCTCCAAACTCTGAGGGTCACTAGACACTTCCACTTTTCCACTGATCTGAAAGACAGATGGCAATCCTACCCTTAATGAGGTTGCATACAGCTTTTTCAAAAAAACAGGAATGCGCTGATTTCTGGAGGCTAGAAACAATCGTTAGAGGGCTGTATAAGGTCCGTCCTCCACCTCAGTGCTGTTGAGATCACTGCTATGGAAAGCACGTTCAGAGAGCTTGCCACCTCTCCTGGTTGCAGGTGTCCCCCATCTCGTCCTGACAACAGGCTTGATCTTTCAGGAGTCCTCCTTCGTATCACACCACACAAACCGTAGATCTTATTCACCCGTAAATAAAGGAGGTGTGAGGTGGTACAGCAGAGCATATACATTTTACAGAAAACAACTCACCAACCAAAACAGCTCAGTGGACAGAAAAAGTACTGAAAACACAATGTCTCCTGCAATACATCTCCCATTTTTGCCTTTTTATACATGTACTATTTTCTTAACTAAAGGACAGTGAAGGTTGAAGAATAAGTCTGCTTACAGAACCTATAAGGCTTAAGTAAGTACAACTACTCTAAAGGTTTGAAAAGGTGTATCAATAATCAACCAATCTGAGGTATTTTCAGTGCTGCAATAGCACTGTGGTTTATTAAAGGTAAAAGCATATACTTATAAATATTTATGAAACCAGTCAGCCATTTCTGAATGTTAGATATGTGAGGAAATGTTATTTCTTAAATCCTTTATATCTCTTTACCTGGATCAAAGAGTCTAAACTGAATTCCTACACAGTGTTTATCCAACACAGGGCACAACTAAGTAAACAACCACAAGCAAGCACTAGAAATTATTTAAGAGGTTTTAAAGACAAATACACTCTCCAGAGTTTAGATTGCCTCAAACAATCTCACAAAAGCTTAGATTTAAATGAAGTTGTCTTCCTCAAATTTGCACCATACAATTAAATTAAACCCATCCAATTAACAACAAAACAGAGATTAAAGAGATGTTTGACCTATCTCAGAGGTCTGGAACTCATTGAATATGGTGTCCAAATGCCCTAAAAGCAGACAGCCACCATCTGCACCGTCCATGTGTGATGAGAAGAGGGAACTACGAAAATGAACATGTCTTCTGTTTGGAGAGAGATCAGTACAATGGGTACAGAGAGTCACAGAATTATTTAGGTTGGAAAAGACCTTTAAGATCATCAGTTCTATTAGTTTCAGTGGAAGGCTGCAGGCAATATTAATTCCTTAATGAATATTAATAATAAGGATAAGTATACCCCATTTTACTTACTCAACATGAATTAGGCTACCTCACTTCCGCTGTTTACATGGGCTTCCATCTTGGTTTTTTTACCATAGAACAGTTCAGTTGGAAGGGACGTACAACAATCATCTAGTCCAACTGCCTGACCACTCCAGGGCAATCACTTTCCATCTTTAGATTGTAAAGTGTAATTTGTGAAGGAAAAAAGCACAAAGAGGCACCCCACAACTCTGACCAACTGTTTTCCAGAATCTGACAGTGAAGAGGCAGATTTGAACTATTATTTTCATAGGACAAAAATTATTTCATAGTCATAGAAATACACGGCATCATTTGTGTCTGCTTCCAGAGTCCAAATGTAAGCAACGACATTCTTATAACACATCCACTTTTTTTTGTTTTATTTTTACCTGGAAGAGCTGAGAAAAATCTGACTGATTCTTTGAGAGCAAGTATCTTTTCCAGGATTTCTCCTGTCCTTCTTTACAGTGCTGTGACGAATGATAGCATGAAATTCAGCTGTGTAAGTTCACATCAATCCTCCTTGCACAAGACGTGTTTGAACCAGATAGGCTCTAACTACACCGAGTCTGTATCAACAGAACAGCCACACACTTTAGCTAGAGCTTGCTGTGCTCACGGGCATAGAGTTTGACTCAAGAATCAGTTATAGTTAAAATGCCTTGTGTTGTCCTTTTCTGTCTCCTTTCCTGTAATGCTACCTTGTAGTGTTAGTTTTTTAAGATGAATAGAAGTTGGACAAAAGACAGGGTTTGATGTTGATCTCCCAAATCAAGACGACCTTTAGTACAGGTTAATTTAAGGGAAGCTGCAGTATTTTGCAGGATCAGACACCGCAAGAGATTTCATATATTGAATTCAAGTTTTTATTAAGTCAACATCCCTTTGACCCTGTGTTTCCAAACCTTGAAGCTTAACCCTCCCTGAGGACCTAGACACTGATGAGAGGTTTAAGATCAGTTCCCTGCCAGGCACGTGACTTGACTGGAATACCACAATCAAGATTTCTCTACTCACTTTCCACCCCACTTCTAAGCCAATGAAATATGATGCTTCATGAGTGATGGATGACTTCATTCCCCAGAAGAGCCAATTCACATTTAAGTCCTCAGATTCCTGCTTTTAAGTATCCCTGACAGTAGACAGGACATTTTGACTGGCAACTTTAGATTACAGGTTAAAAAATTAATTCCAGAACTATCTGTTGGGTGACACAGCTTCAAAAGTACAACTTCGTCCAGCCTTGTTGCAAAAGATTATTATTTTCCTAAAGAGGTAAAATTTATAAACAAAGTGTGAAGTTGGAACTTGGCATCCAGAAACCCCCCTTTCAACACTAAGCACTAGGATTTCTTCTTGCTTTCTTTCCCTGTGGCCTCACAAATCTGACATTTCTTTGAGTTGGAGACCTCCCAACCCTGCCACCTCAGTTAGCCTGGGAAGTGGAGGTCAAGGCAACTTCATCCTGGCAACCTGACGTAAATCCTCTTCTGAGGAGGAGGGCCTTACAGCCAAAATCTTGGCATTGCCTATGCCAGTGCTCTAACTACTAGGCCATGATGTAAAAAGGAAGCAAAAATGTTTGGGTTTTTATTTTTAAAAAGTAGAGTGCTGAGTTCTTTGGATGTTATAGAAACTTACCCTCTAAAAAAGCCTCGAGTAATGATGCCCCACGAACTTACCTCCATGCACCGGTCTCCCACTAGCAGCCAGGCTTCTGGCAGGGAGGCACTGTGGTGCCCGACTTGCCAATTCCTACAGCCTTAATAAATACACTGTGTGATGAAATTTGCTGGCAACGCCGTGAGAAAAAAGAAAAGCTGTTTCAGCTATAGGAGCTTTAATTTGTTGGGATGATTTCTGATAGATATTCTGTAAAAGTTAGAGATTAATTTTGCAGAGCAGAAGGAGCTATTAAAATTCCTAAAAATAACTTGCCCACATCTAAAAATACCAAGCTGTTGCAGTCCAATAACTCAAGCCCTTTTAGGGTTGGTAATTAACAGAAGCACTAATAAAATCACCATATCTTCTTTTCAGTGAGTGAAAAAAATGTCACACTTTTAACCATATAGGACTATGATGAACTGGCTTTAGTGTTTTAGTTCTTTTTTCTGTGAAGGATAAAGCTTGTTCTTCCAGTGCTGGTAACTTTAGGGAAGAAAAACTTAAAAGGCAAAAAACAGTCTTCCAAGAAATGCTTATGCAAAAATCTATAAATGTGGACCCATGTGTATTCATTGATCCAGTGTGGGAGACTTTTCTTTCTTTTTAATCCCATATTTTAAATTTCCATACATTACTCCATTTATATAAAGTTGCTTTTTATTCCTCTTTTACATCCTTGAAACACATAAACTTGTGTTCCACACAGTTGAGCTAGAACAGCATGAAATGATGAATTACACACTTTAAAACGCTGACAATAGTTGACCAAGCATTTTCATGCTTTAATGACTTTTAAGTGCTCCAGTTATAATATTCAGCAATGTAAATAATTTTGACATTAAATTTCTCTGCAGCCTGATAAACCACTTTTATATGGCTCAAAGGCACAAGAGGACTGAAAAAGACAGCCTCCTGCCCTATTTCATACTTTAAAATGTAGAATTTCATGAAATTATTTTAAGGAAATTTATCATTTTTACTAAAAATGTTCTATTTGTTGGCAGCAAATTTTAAAGAACAGGGTGAATATTATGTATCTATACAGGTTTGGAAAAAAAAATCCGTATCTCTTTCTGACAGCTACTATTTAATTATTTTTTTTAAATTAAATCGAACACTGAGTTTCCTTATTCTTAAAATGAAGTGCTAAGAAAGTCAATTCCTAGGAAAGCACACTAAAACACATCCCCTTAGGGGAAACATTACTGGGACTGAAGAACAGTTAGTTTAATTGGAAGCTATTGTTCAGACAATACTGGCTTTAACAGAATAAAAAGGAAGACCAAAGGCTATGTTTATATACTGGTGAAAGTTTTAATGTTTCTCTGTATATAAATTTCTGAAGGCATATCAGCACCATAACTCTTTCTTTGTAAATATGAGAGCAGTTAGCAATATCTTCTTAAAATTTGTCCTACTTTCTGCACAACAGAAAGTGATATAACGCACCTGCTTTCCTTCTGCACACCCTCATATAAAAATATATTGGATATACACAAACAACAGCAAAGGAAAGATGCAGATCTAGATCTTTAAACTGCTGTCATATGTCTCAAAAGTCCTTCAAAACATCCTCCAAAGTGTCATACAGGTGAACAAACCAGCTCAAGTTGAAGGAATTAACTGTGCTCTCTCACACACAGCTTCTAATTACTTTACCATCTTTTGTCATTTGATTACACTCATGACAGACAATCCTGGCTGCCAGGTGAAGAGCCTTAACTTGGGCCAGAGCCCCAAGAAGCGGTAAAGACCAATACCCAAGTATTCATCGTTCAGAAATTTTGCACCAGGGGTGATTGTATTTCAGAGATGCTTGCCCACGGGAATCAGTGTCTCTCAGAAATTAACTGCCTGTAGGTACGCAATGCATTGCATCAGTCAAACCCTGCAACATTTATCCATGTAAGCAGTCTGAACCACAGGTTTGATGAAGAAAACTCCAAGATGTGTGTCTTACATTTCCAGCACACCTACCCCAGCAACCCATAGGAGGGATGGCAGCTTGATGTCACTAGACAAGCTCTCCACAAACCTAACCTCCTGGCTCCTGAACAAGGAGAAATGTGGCCACTCACTTTGCTACTGCAGAGGCTGTGTGTGCTCCTTTTTCCGCTCATTCCCCAAGCGCAGCCGACAATCAAATTGGGAATCACTCCCTTTGACTTTGAGCTGCTGTATTTTACCTCAGGGCAGATGTTCCACCAATTTCAACCAACCTTCAGATCTTTCATTCCAATTTTTATGTTGGGTTTTTTAGGTCTTCTGTAAACTGTATGAGAGCTGGGTCACTCCTGCTAAAGGTCAGTGGATTAAAAACAACATATACATTCCTTATGTTACTATTGCAGGTAATTCTCTTCCTCCAGACATAAATGACAGTCTTTCTGGAGATACACATTCATTTTTTTTTCTTAAGCACTTCAGGATACTTCTGCAACCTTTGACCAAAATTATGACTGCAAATGTTTTGCTTCTCTTTAAAACAATTTAATGTCAATACAAGAGTAAATGCATCAGACTTATGAGCCTGTAAGCATTATGTTTCAAATCAAATGGTAATAGATAACTTCACAGAATGCACTGTAATGTTCTGGCTCTATAAACAAGCCTACTAAAGAACTGTTGTGCACAATAACTCTGATCTAAATTGCATTTAAATATAAGACCCTTTTGCTCTCGTCTTGACTTTAAACTGTGTGAAAAATCTAAAATAAAACAATAGACCCTACTTATTCTTGCCAAGTTTCTAAAATTTGGGAGGGATTTGAGAGAAGATGCAGCAAATTTTGTGCTCCACCCTCTCAAGTACACGATGAAGAGATCAACTATTTCCCCAGTGACTCCACACAGGAATGATGAGGAACAAGAATCTTTCTGGTTAATTTTCAGGGACAAGTAATACAGTCTATGAGCCACCAACAAAAACAACAAAGCTTTAATGTGAATGCACTTCATTAAGCTAAAATGATTAACATTATGTAAACCTGGTCTACAGATTCTTCAGATAACAGAAACCATTTTCACCAAACGTGGGGGATCACCTTACACAATAAGCAATTTTACCTCAAATCTGCAGTGTTATAAACTTTCACTGTCTCAGATCCGGTTCCAGGAATTAACAACCCCTGGCAAATTCCATTTTATCCACATTTCATTAAACTTCTTAAGTCTCTGAGTTAGCAATTAGTAACCTACCCAATAGCTCATGCTGCTTCTCACCATAATCTCTGAGATAACAAGAGACTTTTATGTTCTTCTGAAATATCTACGCTTATTACCGCAGCATCCTGTCTTCTCTAGGGTTGGAAAAGAGGAAATGAAGGAACCATAACTATGTTGTCAGCGAGCGTTCACGAGCAGAGAGTGGGATAATGAAAGCTTCTGGAAACACACTGGGAGCACAGGAGAACTAGTGAACAATTCAGTTAAGGAATGGTAAAGCAAATGTAATCAGTGGAAGCACTAAATGGTTAAGACCCAGAATGCTTTTAAAAATATTCTTTGATAAACAGTAAAAAAAGCAGATTGGAACTATTCTTAAAGTGAGGAGGAAATAATAATTAAAAAAATGACTAGAGGACCGATTTACAAGGTTCTTTGCTTCATTACTTCCCACTGACCTCAGTATGCATAGGCTCTTTCAGTATGTCCCAGGATCAGGGCTTAAATTTAATGTGATTAAAAAACACAAGAAAACAGTATCTTGAATGTAAAACCACAAATTGCTCTTGATACAGTGCCCATATGTAGTTTAGTTAAACATTCTGCTATACCTCTTGTCTTTCTCCTGTTTATTAGCCCTATCATTATGTCTTCTTAAATTAGGGCCTGATCTTGAAACCTTCTGCTTAACACAGCTGTACAACGTGGCTCATGAGTAAAGCCAAGCATAAGAATAAACATTTGTAGGATCAGTTCAGGCTGTTACAAAATAGTCCACTTCCTTCTCTTGAACTTGAAGAAAAAAAAAATCTTACTTATTGCTTTAAAATAATAAATACACTAAAAAAATTAAAATCAATATTCTTATACTACAGTACACAGCACTATCAGAACACTTTCTAGATTGGTAATTGAACTTCATTATCACGGATTTGGTAACATGTTCCTTACATGAAAATTATTTTAAAATTACTAATGTAGGGCATCACATATCTATCCAATAATCATCAAAAATATTTACAGCTTGACCCATGCTGTTTAAGCCTAAAACACACTGACCGTATTGTGATTTCAGCTCTTATTCCTAACCACTTTCATATTTCTCCTCTCCAGACAGTATTTTGATTTCAAGTTCCTATTCTGCAAATGACAATGTAGAAGTTGTAACTTCAGTAAGATTCATGTGTGTTTCCTTAAAAACAGACAGAAAAATGGGCTTATTACCCTGACAGGAAAAGCATTGATCTGATAGCTAGAAGCAAGAGATTTGACCATTCGCCCTGGGTAAGCGACATGATTCTGGAGCATGTACTACCCCGTCTACACCTTACACACGCCTGGAGGGGCCACAGGCCTCTCTGTATTACAACATGTTGTGTGCACATCCTGAAGGAACCGTCCCTATTTTGATTTGATAGCTTCATCACATTTCAATGGGTCGACAAACTGCAAAAAAACCAATCCCTTCCACATGACTTCAGAAAAGTCCCCAACCCTGCCTTGTTCACTGAATGTTTTTCAACCATGCTATTAACATTTTATAAGCAGTGTGATATAGGAACAGTTATGTGAAAAACTAATTGATCATGCAGTAACGTTAGATAGTGTTATGGTTCATTAAAATACTTGAGACTTCAGGTAAATGGCTAATTGCTTTGTATAATAAAAACTGTGGGTTTTTTTTTTTTTTGGTAAGGAGAAAGCAAAATTTTTGAATTGGCCAAAGATGCAAAAGCACGCTGCCGGAGTGCTCGGAGCACCAGGCAAACCTGAGTGACATCGCCCATGTGACAGGCTGACTCTTAGTTCCAGCTTCCCCAAAAAGGGAAAAACTTTTTGCCATGCTCAGAGCTGGCCTTATTCTGCCACCAGGGAAGACAAAGAACTTTCCTCTGACTTCAGAAAAACACAGATAGTGTATTGGAGCCCATCCCAGCAGCCTAGCATGAAAGCTGTAACGTGCCTGACCCCTACTCTCCGACTTCTGCTACTAGTGCTGACTCAGGGAGAAGTTGGACTTGTTTGTAAAACAACTCAAAAAGGGTCAGGTTCAAACTGAGACATAGCTGGGGCTGGATTGATTCTTGTTTGCCACTGCTTCCTTTTCTTTCAAATAGTCCATCATCATGCAAGAGGATAGGAGAAGTAGAAAGCCCTTGGGCAAAATAAATACTTTAGAAACAAAACTCACATTTGTCAAGGACATTTAGCAATGGCTCATTTTGTCAGTAACATTCTCCATTATCCTTTATGTAGGCAAAGCTTTTGAGCCTTACTAATTAAGCCTATAACCACAATAGCATACTAAAGGGTATGCGTTTGCGAGGAGTGAATCTACCCTACTCACTTAAGGCTGGGTGTAAAAGATGTAGCTACACAAATTAGGCCTTCAAATAATACCAGAGAAGGAAAAGATCGACCATGTATTCTGCATATACTAACAAATAGCCCTCCGCCTAGAGATTACCAGTGCCTACACTCAAGATTAGCAGTGTAAGCAAAAAGACATACAACACAACTGTAATTTTCGGAACTGCAGTGTAAAAACAATGCTAGAGAGAGTCTATGCAATAGCTGTATGATCGAGAGTACAATCTTTAAGTGGTCAGCTTTTGGGAAGAATGTCCCTTGGATCCATCTGGCTTTCTATTCCAGCATCACAAGCACAAGCTTCTTTCACTATCAAACAGGTTGTCATACGGTCTAAGAACATACACATTAACATAAAGGCATCAACATCAGTGAGCAGAAATGACTCTGCTAATGAAACCTACCACAAGCAAAAGGCAGGGTGCTTCTGTGAAGGACAGCGGTAGCAGGACTCTCTGGTCCCCTCTCAAGGTTGAGATTTTCCACTTGGTGATGCCAATTTCTTCTGAAATTCGACACACTGACTTTCCTCTCAGGAAGAATAACAACTCAGACCAAATATTGTTCGTACTTTAGGGCATGATACACATTGAAAAAGTTATTATAAAAAAAGTTATTATAAAATAAATCTTACAAGATCTGTAGAAGTCAGTATGGACAAAAGCATTAAGTCACTGCTAGAGTCATCAAGGAGGATGAATGCAATAGACGAAGATAATCAGTTACGTGTGAGCAGAGCATGTATCTAATTTTAAACGTGTTCCTAACTAGTGCACAGTCAAGGAATCTGAAGGGCAGTGTTGACAGAAACTGTCATTATAGATAGCTATGAGCTTTAATCATCAAAAATGATACAAATTTTGTGTAGAAAGAATCAGCATGAGAAAGATCAAGGAAGAAGCTAAGCAATCGTAATGACAGCTTGGAGAGGCAGAGCAAAGGAATGTACCTATTGAAGGGGTGTATTTCTTCTTAGCCACACAGGGGATACCTCACATACCACTTAGCAGAGCAATTAGATGCCAAGAAAGCTTCTGCAAGCTGAGGGCAGGACACTCACAAGTAACCAGTTTTACTGTTTATTGGATCACCTAAAGAGCTGAAGGAGAAAAAATAAATACGGTATTGACCTTAAAAAAGACAGTTCTCAAATGTTCTTCTGCCTTTTCTCCAAATGGTCTATTAAAAATATTATCCTTTTCCTTTTAAAAGATGGGTTCCCAGATACAGGTGATACGTGAACAACTCCCTGAGTAACTTTTCAAACAATTAGACAATCTCAACCAAGTTGGAATCCTTTTTATAGTAAGTTTTGAGTAATAGCTGTATAGAGAAAGAGACAAAGAGAGGTGTCAGTACTAGCAGAACATTTACTAGACCTTAGGGATTCCAAATAGGGGTGACGCACTGGATGGTCCTAAGACATAAAATGCCTGCATGTTTTTGGATGCCATAACTGTCTAACAAAAGGCCACAAAGCCACGTGAAACCTGCCTTTATTAGGTGTAACATTCATCACCATACCTGTTTACTACTGAAAAGGCAATAGCAGTAACCTGCTGCAATCTTAAAGTCATCCTTTGGTGGCAAAGGGGCATTTGATTGACTCAGGATTGACACTAGCAAAAAGGGATAGAAGCGTCCCAAGCTGGTTGTGTTACACATTCTTTAACATATGCTCTTTCTGTTGGCATTTTTACCCAGTTACCTTCACACAGGTTTTAAGAAATTATGTACTCCTTTGTACTGTGCCACTAAGAGTGGGTATTTGGTTGCTGTTGTACTCCCAAACACGAGGTCTTTATCACTGCATCTTCCCAGCATCATTCCTAACACTACACTAATTCTTTCATCCCATGAGCAGATCCCTTTCCTTCAGCCGTTTTAACTCCCTGGTGTTATGATTTGAGAGGCAAATAATCGAGTTGGTCAAAACTGGGGTAAACTCCTTGTGAAAAGTCAAAATAAAAATTCTGAATACTTTTAGCCATGAAATATGAATGCTTGGCAGAAAAAACTCCAAATGTCAAACACTTCTATTTCTATTGAAATGAGTCTAAAAGCTATGGAAGTCCCCTTTAGCACCAAGTTTCTACTTAAATCCTTGGGGCTGAGAGTACGGGACTGGTACTGACAAAGACGACAATGACAAGCAATTGTTACCATGCCTTTTATAGCTTTGTAACATCTGAAGCCCAAGGTTATGGTTAATTGTCACTAAAGAGAAGCGGGGGTTACAGATAGGAGTAAACTGAGCCATCACTCAGCTGACACCCCTTGATGTGAGATATTTGCAATTGCACTTTGTTTCCAGCCTCCCCTCCTGCTGACAAAGCCTGCGAGTTAAAAAAGCAACACGCCCACAGCTAATAATTAACCTTCTCTGAACTAACATTTGACTTTTTCCAGGGGACATATACTCTCTTTTCTATTACATATAGAAAGACTGATGACATTGAGTTGGAAAAGATCCATTTTGTACAAGTTGAAGAAAACCCCATTTCAAGATATATTTCATTGTGAGTGACTGAGAAAAAAAGATTTCTTCTTTCCTCGAACAGAAAAGACAAGAGCAAAATAAAAGAGATGTCAAAAAGTATTTTCCATAGTAAGCTGACCAAACCAATATTTCTTCCAAGTAATCATTCCTTTATTTTCTCTAGCATATTTCCAGAGTCAAAGATTCAGAAAAAATAATACATTTTCCTACCCTGCCAGGTCAGACCCACCTGTCATGAAACTCTCCTGATGAGCAGCTTGGTTGAACACACTTCTGCAGGTTTATGAGTGCTTTAAAGTCCATACAAAAAATGCCACATTATTCCTGGCCAAAATTTAACTACTGCTATGATGTTGGAGCATTGTTGCCTTTGCATTACTTAAACAGAATAGAGGTCATTATAGTTGTGGTATAACTATTACTGCAACTTTAAAAACTGTTAGTGATGTGATTTTATATGCTGCTGGAAAGTACTTACATATTTTTGTAGAAGGGTTTTGTAAGAGCCTATAAAAACAAGAATATTTTAAGGAAGTGTCTAACTAAGGCTCTAAAACCATTTAGTTAAGTGACTTAATTTTCCAAAGTATTAGCACCTACTACAAATTTTTAAATTCCCCGAGAACAGCTCAATCCTCAGTGCTTGGACAACTTGGTTAGAAAGCCTAAGTTTATCTTCTAATTTTCAAGTCATTTCATCTGTCTTGCTCCCCAACCTCTCACACAACCAATCAAAGCAGCTCTTCTGGGAAAGTGTATTCTTAAATACACTACTCTTTTAAAGATGCAGTAAAAAGCATATTGACTAAATATCACATCATTTCTAAACTAATTTCTGAGGAATATTTTGTAGTAGTATACCCACACCATAAACAGCTCATAACTTTACTCTGGCATATATATCTCCTAAAACTCAATAACCTATTTAGAAAGTGAATTGAGGGCAATTTGACACTCTGTAAGAAAAATTATTCCATCATACTATGTTTAAATGAAATGCAGTCCAAAGTGTAATTACTATGTTTAATATTTAAAATAATTGATTTTAATGGCAATATACATTACTAAAAATTGCAAACAACCTCACTGGATGCAATTTTGCATTTCCTGCAACATGAGAAAACAATCCTTTCCCTCTAACAACTCTATTTAAAATATAATGTACGTTTGATCTTAATTGAGAGAATAGAAAATTCTGCTTCATGCTACAGTCAGTCTGTCTTATAAGGTCATTAAAGCGCAACATATTACTTGGGACCTGAAGTAGTAATTCACTGTCTTCTCTTCAAAGAATGGGCCTTTCAGTAAAAGGTAATTTTATACCATGTGTGCACATACGTGTAACTGCAGAGCTAGACAGTGCAAAGGGTGCGGACGTGGGCAAGGCACCACAGCAATACAGGCTGAAAGTGATGTTAACACAGAAGCTGCTGCCCTTTCCACTCTGTCCCTCTCCCCCAGTAAACGCCTCCATAAATTCGCACAATTCCTCACATTTCACACAATGGGGATGGGGCTTCAGTCCACTCCCTCACAGCCGCCCTGGGCTTGCCACCACTACAGGACGAATGGAAATGTTTTCATGATCCAAATGCCTTCTTAGGCTTCCACCTTAGACCAGCATCCAGCGGCAAAACAGGTGGACTTCAGTAGTGACTTTCAGGAGTTTATCATTCATACAATGGTGCAAGGTAGCAGAAAAGAAAGATCATTCAATAAATATAGAAAAAAAATAATGATTGAGGTAAAATATTGACTTAATTATACATGTGTGCCTGAGAATTAATTGCCTGAAAAAGCTACTGCACTAACAGACCTGGAGTGTGAGGTGTCCTCTCTACTCAGAGAAGGGACAAAATGAGTAACTGAGTAATATTACTCCTCCGGTAAATTAGATAATAAGCTCTATTTCTGTGCCCAGTCTGTTCTTGAATTTCTCAGGAGAGACTTAGCTTCATTAATGCAAGGAAAAAGATTGCTCCTATTCCCTACAGAAATATAACCAGAGGAGGGCACAATAAGAAATGTATGACGTTTACAATTCTATAGAAATACAGGGAAGCAGCAGAAAGGTGACCATTTCAAGTGCAAGCCGCAAATTCAACACCCATTACTCGTAAAAGCATCAAGGTTTCAAATCTGAAACAGGTCACTGAGTTAAGTCCTTTGCTATCAGAGACAGCTATATCATAGGATCGCTTTTACAATCAGACAAATATGCATCTTGGGCTCAAGGGGATGCTTTCACCTCCCACAAACCCTATCAGAGCACTGTTGCAGAACATGACTGAAATTCTCTCGTTTCCTATCTGAATTTATTCATGACCAGTTTATATGCACTGCTCTTGTTCCAACCAAAGGGAAAACTGTTTACAGTGAGAGTGGTTAAGCCCTGGATCAGCTGTGACGTGTCCATTTTTGGAAAGCCAGCAGCACAGGACCCTAAGCAAGCTGGCCTAACTCTGAAGTTAGCCCTGCACTCAGCAGGAGGATGGACAGACTGATTCTGGAGGTCCCTTCCAGCCTGAACCATTTTTTCATTACATGATTATCCTTTGTTATCAGAACTGTGCGGGAACTGAGAGCTTCTTGATGGTAGCCTGTTGGTGTACAATAGAGAATCACACAGCTGTGCAACGGCTAATAGTAAAAACTTAGGAACTAGTTAATCATCTAAGTTTTTATTTCCACAGAATAAGTTTTACAGAACCATACCAGTTTCATCACTGGTAAATTACATCTTGCCTCATGTTTCCAGAAGTGTTAGAGAGTGTGTATGTGTGCACCCACACCCACGTGCACTTTTGGCCATCCCCACAGACCGCCCTTGATTCCACCTAGGAAGACTTCAATAGCTGAACACTTCAGAATCAAAGCAGACTGCAGCTAAGCCAAAAAGACCATTAAACCTAATTCACTGTTGTAACAGCTCAATCTTAAAATCTGAAGGAAAATCAAACGATTGGTAAATCAAGAAAAGAAAAAAAAAATCTAAGTAATATTACCTTAGATTACTGCATTTCATGTGAGGGATTTAGGCATTTCATCCAGAAGCTTACACAATGATGCTATAAGCCCGTTGATGCATAAACTTTATGAGATTCGATTCACATCCACCACAGGCAACAGGGCAAATACAGATGAGCCTGGGATGAGAAGTCACCACCCCGCTGAGCATGTTCCTCTGCACCTCTCCTGAAAACCCACAGGAAGAAATCACTCAAGGAAGTGAGGTAAAGGCAGGAGGTCATGCAAGGAGCCCTTTCAGCCGACAGGGAGCAGGGGTAGGACGGAGAGCTCTCAACGCTTGACAGTGGGTGCGTGATGATAAATAGGGAGGCACGGGATGGAACGCTTGGGGGAAACCTCACACTCTATTGATTAGGCCAAGTTCTTTCAATAAGCTTATCAATCACCACGTACAGCATTTCTGAGAAGAAATCTACCATGCTGCTAAAACAAGCTGCTAAAACAAGCAGCATGTTGAGATGTGCCTGCCCCTAATCTCATAACATCCAACTGATACAATCAGATCAGAACTTCTGTGCAGGCTCGCCACAAAGGGATTTTATGGTCAGACCAGCCCAAGTTCGCTGCAATGAGACCACTAAGCATATAAGCTCCAGGTCAAAAGGGAGCATGGGGTGAAACATCTCACCTCTGCTCTCTCCCCTTTCCAGAGCTACAACATAAGTTGGTTACAACTAACCACACATTTGGCTGGGCGCTCCAGCCTTCAGTCCCAAAATAAACCCGTTGGCTCAGTTTACCAGTTTATCTCTGTACATTTTAGCCTAGCACAAATTATTCTTCGGGATCTTAAGACAGAGCAGCCTGCAGATGCAATGTCACAGTCGGCCAAACAGTTTTAACAAGGCATCACTAACAACCAAAACTTCATTGCAATGACTGTATGGGATAATTGCACATCTCAGCTAGAGCACTTATTAAAGATACACCACCACTGAAGATAATTAAAAATTATGCTTCAGAGAAAGGATGCTTTTAATAATTCAGATCAACAGAATAAATATTCAAATACCATACCTAAAGGCCTAATTGCATTGTTTTAAAAATAATCACAATGATTTCATGGAAAGCAAAAGTGTTTAAAAAACAACAACCAATCAACAAAGTATGATCCATTAGAGCCAGTCTTGATTGCTTAATGTAAATGAGAACATCATTATGGTTATATGAATGAACGGATTTTTTTTTTCTAAGCCTGACATATTTGTGTAAATACTCAATCAAAACAATTCAGTGGAAGGGATTTTTACTTACTACATACTTATTATTCTTTAGATAAGAAAGCACTTGAAGTTGTTTCGTTACTAATTTTGTCAAATGGGGTTGGAGGGGACTGGTAAATTTGCCTGTCATCACTGATGACAGTTCAGAACAAGAAGTTGGGTTTAGGCCAAGAGACAATAAAACAGGGTTGCTCTCAGTCTAGTTTTCACCCAAACAGGCTACAAATTGTGAGTTTTCATTTACTGTTTGGGTTGGCGTACAACATCAAAAATTGGTCTACATAAAAACGCTAGAAGCTGGTCCAATGACGGGAGCGAGAATTTTTGTTTCTGGTGGAGCCAAAGTTCAGTCACACGATGCTCTAGACTCGGTGTCTGGCAGCGTTTGTAGGAACTGGCAGTAACTCTTAACTTGGTCTAACAATGGAAATATTTTATTTTCCAGAGCACAAGAGAAAATGACTGTTCAAGAAAGTCCACATTATTTTTGGCAGACAAAACACCATTTACCCACCTAAATGCAATCGGCTGCACTACATGAAAAGAAATTTCTAACTAAAATGGGCATGTATCTGTCCTAGGTGGGAAGAAGGAACAGAGTTAAACACATTTAAGCCTGTAGCTTTTCTAACACTGAAGTTATGCACAGGCATGGCGTAAGTTTGAAAAATTCAGCCATGAGTAACCAGCTTAAGATGGCAACTGCAAAAACCTGTGAAGTTTTGCCTTGACTGGAACATAAACTGATTACAGACCTTCTGCCCAAAGAAAATACACTACCTAGAGGTATTAAAAGGCACAGCTTATACAAACTTTCTTTTATCCGAGCCCTTCAAGAGCCTTCATCACCATTAGATATTAGGACCTCAAACAAACATTGGAGGATTTTTTATTTCTGTCCTATAAAGAGGTCATTAAACTCATTTTAAATACAGAGTGCTGGGATTCAAGACCAGACTGACTGTCTTGGTCTGCATGAAAGAGGAAAACCCTGGATAAAATGGGAATTGAAAAGAATTGTCATCACTCCAAACCTTATTCATTAGGCTGATCATACTTCCAAACTACTGGTTTTCAAAAGTGAAGCAGCGCACACATACCCCTCTAACACACGTGCTACTAAATGGTCTAGGGTTATAAATTGCAGATTTGGGCTAACTTGAATAGTAGATCATGTATTTACCGTGCCACGTTATTATTGTAAGATCTTGTTTTCTGTTCTTTCATGCTAAGCATCAGTACAGCTGCCTATGAATGCGGTACCCCTGCGGGGGCATGTTTTATATTGCTTTAATGATGTAAAATGCAACTGTACTGATACATTTTTCACCTGATGTGCTTAAGATTTCCCTGTCAGAAGAAGAAATAGGTTGTTCAGAAATCTTTGTCAGAAGCTTTCATATGAACCTGAACACATGCTGAAGCACTGAAAGCAAAGCATGTTGGCAGAGCAATGGGAAAAGTACCTCCGTGGGCACTGAAATCTAATGTGACTGTGAGTCAGGGGAAATCCGCTCTTAATCCCCACAATTGCCATGGTCCTCCGAGGATTGACCCTGCTGAATAAAATTAAAAACTGGGAAAGATAAACTCCTGCCTGCTTTTCCTATCACGCAGTTCCCTTAAGGACATCATCACACAGGGAAAACCATTGTAAACTGTTCACCTATAGTATGCACACATAAACTCTAACTCCTTTACAAGGCATAGGGAACAGGTATTGTCTCTCCTTCATTCCATGAAAGTTTCAATAAAATGAAAAGATTTTATGCAAGATCTCTGTCCCCCTCTTCCCAGCACAGTCTTGCTCCTCAGCCTCTTTGAAACAGAATTCCTCTGCTCTGAAACCAGAATCACTTCTTAGCTCGCTTTTTGCCTTCATTGTCAGTAATGCACACCAAGCCATTTCTGATGGTCTTGGAGAACCTTGCGGAGGAGCAACTAGAATCCTGTGGAAATTTTCCCTCTTTAAAGGACAAGTAAGGACATCGCACATGCCCACAATTCAAATATGAAAAGAAAAGAAAAGAAAAGAAAAGAAAAGAAAAGAAAAGAAAAGAAAAGAAAAGAAAAGAAAAGAAAAGAAAAGAAAAGAAAAGAAAAAGAATTTTTATTTGAAACAATGGTTTGCACAGCAATAATGTTATGGCCTCTCCTCATACAAAACTCATGTTATCCTGTCACCCATTCCTGATTAATGTTCACAAAATGTGTCCAGTGGAAGCCACTCAACACTTCTATCATATTGCCTTCTCTTCCGCAATGACAGTAACACGTAACATCTCTGGAAGCGCATGCTTTAATCAGTCTCCTCTATACCCCACAAGGAAATTCAGTAAACCCAAGTGCTGGCTCTTATAAAGTCATACATACTGATTTTATTTTGCCTGTGTTGACTGTTAAAGGCAGGTCCACTCTAAAAAACTTTTGTTTTGTCCAGGTACTGTGCCACCTCCAGTTTGGTGTGTCAGCCAGGAAAGGGATTTGTTCTGCCATGGCAGAATACGTGCAGAGGAAACAACCTCACCAGGGCTTAGCTGCTACTTTCTGGCCAAATGTTTGATGGCAGCGCAAGGAAATGGCGCTGGGGCCTTTGCACACTTCCCAAATATATTAAATGTGGCTGGAATTTTCTTTCAAATTCAAAAATTTTCTTCATCTCATCAACTCATCACTCATCAACTGACCAACAGATGTAAAGAGAGGCTTAAAGAGTTACCATGTAATTCCTGGTTTCCCAGGAAAACAGGTTAATATGTTTTTGCAACACCGAAATACTTGGTCCCCTTTAGGACTCTTGCTCATCCTCCTTTACAGCCCTCCCACAGCCCTCTAAGTGTGGAAGAGGAGGGAAAAAAAGCAAACAACAAACCAGTGTTGACTAAAGAGGATGAAAAGGGATATGTACATCTTCTTTCAAAACTTTACTTTTGGAATTCATTCACTGGAACCAACAGTGGGGCTGCTTATTTATTTCCAGTTTTCCAGGACTCCCTAAAAACTTCCATACAAAAGCTGTATTCCTTCTAAGCAAGTTGCCCACATTATTAAAATTCCCAGTACATAAAGCAAAAAACAATCTCATTCTCAGGAAGGGATTACGATTTTGAGCATCTCCATGTTTCGAAGGGTTTAATCAATAAAGTGATTTGAAAGGCTTTGAAAGGACAGGGTGGCGAACCTTCTAATTGGGAGATCCCTTTAAGCCCTCTGAAGATGTGTGGCACAAAACCGGAGGCTAATTACTTCTAGAGGAAGAAATATTACTCTTCAGCAGGGCCAAAAAAAGACACTCAATTTAATCACTGCTGTACCAGAGAGTCAACATTTTTGCAGTGCAGAATTCCCATCAATGCAGCTGCTAAAGGGACATGTTTACCGCACCCAAAGAAAATGCATTTCAGTTTGATTCTGCCTATCACTTTATCTGGTACAATTTCCAGCTACCTCTGGGCTGGGTAACTGAGAGCAGTATTTCACGGCAGGCAGGCATGCAATACATCAGCATTTGCCAGAGGAAGCAAGGTAAGTTATTCCTTCAAGGAGGCGAGAAGGAAATTCCTGGCTTAAGAGCTATATGCGTTTAAAATGGTCAGGTGAGTGCCATTACGCCCTTCTTGCTTTTATTAGGTTCAAGTTTAGATCCAGCCAAAGTTAGCACGCAGGAAGCACTTGAAATTGGCAGTTTTTTGTTTATACCTAGAACATACACAACATGAGTAGAAAGAATTAAATTGACTTGTGGGCATCTAGTATGCCACACACTAACAAGACTGTCTCTGGAAGCAAATTTGTGGTCCTTTCTCTCCTAAGATCACCCACTGAATTGCCAAATCATAGCACATGGTAAGACTAATTGAAGAAGCGAGAACACTTTTATCTAAGATCCAGCTGAAATCAGGATAAGGTAGGAGTCTCATCATAAAACCTACATATGCTTGCAGGTATTCAGATGAAAGATGTCAGGCTAAGGATAGGATAATGAAATTTAGCCAAAACAAAGCCAAAAATCTCATTAATTCTTCCTGATCTTCCAGTATACAGCAGCTTCTTTCTATGAAATTCAATACAAATCTTTTAATAATAAGTGGAAATTAGGCCTTAATACCAGAGGAATTTCTTTTCTTTTTTATGCTTAGGATACAGTTTTATATAAACTCATAATTTTATCCTACTCACAAAAAGGAAATTCTAGAAAAATTGGAAGTTTTCCTTTCAAATTCAGCTGTACCATCTGTTTATAGAATGAGGGAGGAATCTAACAAAAAGATGTTAAGTTCAAGTCAGCATGCAATTGAAAATAATAATGGACACATACGAGATGGGAAAAAATAAAATTGCATAGAAAAACATAGCTGGCATTCCTAACTTCTCAGTACTTGGCTCTACAAAATGACTTTCAGTAGTATTGTTGTATGTATTGTCCTAGGTTTTTTTTTTTTTTGGCCTTAAAATACCAAAGCAGAAAAACTTTCTTCCACGCAACATCTTTTCTCTCCCTTCTCTTCTAAAACAATTTTGGAGAACTCCAGCCTACATCATTCCTTGGAGAAGGGTGAAGAGAAGATGCGGTGAAATACTGATTCTGACATATGCTGATGAGACTGAGTATAAGATACTCATGAAGTATTTTATTCCTCTATCTTACATTGTCTGTGGTCAAAACCCCTGGACAATCCCAGTTCCATATACATGATGGCCAGGGATGACCTCTCAGGAGAATTTATGGATCTTCATATTATTCCAGCATTTTTTCTTGAAAAATACAAGTGAGAGAGAAGTAGACTTCTATTTTTTTTTCCAGCCACAGAAGCAAGTCAGAGTTTTCTGTGACAAAACAGGTCATTTCTGGATCTCAGGCACAATCCATAGTTGATAACAGAGCTTTTTGACAAATTAGAAAAGTGTCAGCTTCTCCAGTGATTATAATAAATAATCACCAGATTGTTTTATGACACAAAGTATTAGATTACTTTCAAGTGCAGAGCATAAACCAGGTCTGTATTGAAAACACAACCAGAAACAGTATTCTCAACCTGGAAGGATCCTTCAGTATTGAAAGCTTTGGGATTTACTGATAAATTCCCTTGCCCCCTACGTGAAATATGAGAAAGGGTAACAACTTTTGACACCAGCATTACTGAGGTACTGTTTTTAATGAGATCCATAAAATCACACTAAAATAGGCCTGGTTCTCCTCTTCCCATCACTAGCTTTATTTGCGTTATTTCACTGACTGCCATGAAGTTATTCCTGCTCCACATAGGAGAGAGAGATGACTACACCGTACATTGAATACTTCCAAGGTGTCTGGACATGGCTATAAAGCTTCTTCAGGCATTTAACAGAGAAGCATCCTCTATGTGGAGGGTTTTGTGAACTTTACAGCTAAATTGCTATAAAAGGAGATTTTGCAAATCATGTTGTAGACATCAGTATAAGCTATGCGTTATATTCAGTGTGCACCTTCTTATGGCTATGTCTGTGCCTTCTATTTTGAATGTAATAACATTTTATCTACTGCCATGAGCAGTTATATCACTTCTCTAGTTTGGTCTCTGTTTTCAAACGTTTACTGGAAAGCAAAGAGCAAAAGGGTCCATTTAACAGTATTACGGAAATGTCTACTTCTGAACGCCCTTTTGCAGCAACAGAGGGACTGCCATAATCAGTTTGTGCTGTGGCCATCATCTTTGGCTGTAGCTAGATGGTTCACAGCTAACACAAGTAGTTCTTACGTCTTTCACACTGTTATTTCACTGGTGCTTGTAAAATACATTAAAAAAATCGCCATCCTTGAAGATACTCAAAAGCTGTATGGACATAGTCCTGGGAAGCCTGCTCTATGTGGCCCTGCTTGAGAAGGCGTTTGGACCAGATGATCTCCAGAAGTCCCTTCCAACCTCAACCATTCTGTGACTCTATGGAAAGCAAACACGCCTACTTGTGCAAATGCGAAAGGGGAACAAGCTGTTAAGACTCTATAACTACTTCCATACTAGCCAAGACAGTTATAATGTAGAAATGTGCTTTCACTGACAATTAGAGAATAAAATGCATGTGAGGGAAGTTGCTTCTTAACTCCATTCACCAAGAGTTTTACGTCTTCTGCATTTTTTAGTCCTCCCTAATACAACTGTGGATGTTCTCATTATTGAGATAAGTGGATAATCCTGGTTTTTTGGATCCCATCGAGCTTGTGGCTTCTTGATTTCTTAACCTCACAACAGCAGTAACAATCAGCTCTTACATACAACTAATAACTAACATTTACCCATGGTGAAGTCACCATACATTTCAATTTGGATAAAAAAGCTTTAACTACAATCCTAACTAATAAGAGATCCCTTTATTTTACACAGGAACTTCTAAGCATATTGGTTTCAGTGTACCTGCAAAACCACACCTTTCCAGATAGATTTCATCAGCTCCACACACCTTGCAGTGCACTTTGTTGCCCACTGACACGTTTCAAGATTGTGCTCTTGAGCACCACACAAAAATTCACTCAACCTTCAAACTCATAATGCATTTCCAAATGCTAAGCTTAAAACACTCTCAGATAGTCTTAGAATCATCTCACTGCTGACAAAGCTACGGAGCAGGTAAATTGAAGATGTGCTTCAGTGCTGAAGGGGGACTGTATAAAAATCATCTTCCCTCTGAACCATCTCCATGCTAGTGTCTGTCTTCACAGATCTAGGATATGAATAACAGCAACAGCAACAATTGCATTGACTTTGGTCAGGGCAGAATGCAGCCCGTTGCTTTTCACATACACACATAGTTACAGTTTTCCTGTAATTTCTAGAGAGTCAAAAAAGACAAAGAGAAAAGACACACAGTCCTTCTCTCTGTTAGCTTGGACACTTACAGTCATTGCCTGTATACAAGTCTTTGAAACGGTGTCGTTGCAGTGGTGCAAATATGGGTTTAAATCACCCCACAGAAGGTTAACTACCACCGACAACTCAGATCCCACTTAAATTTCAGAACCAAGGTTGACTTTCCAGGACTGACAGATAAACTACTTTCTCTATTTGATAGGACATATGGTACATAACTCTGAGACAACCACAGATTTGACAGCACTGTTTTTACAGATACTTCCCAGAGAAAAGCAACTTGCCTAAGGTCACCTAGCAAATCATAGGCAAAACTGATGTCAAGCTCTGGATATTCTCTCTTCTAGTTTCCTATTCTAAAAAATTCCATTGTCACTATCACATTTCAAAAACCAATCTGACACAAATTGATTTTTATTTTTTAAAATGAACAAAGACTCTCTTATAATGGAGCAAATGCTCATTAATTGACTTTCTGACCAGACTGTCTGAGACTGTTTGAACAAACAAGAACATGAATTCCTAACAGATTTGATTAAATTAGTAACTACAGCAAGCTTTTGCTAATAACTAGGTTTAATAGAGCACATTATTTAATATCTTATTTGCACAGCCTAATGAAAGAACCATTAACGTACTTTCTAATCCCATCAATACCACTGCCAGCAGAGACGAAAACATGATAACTTCAAGGTCCCAAAGAAGTAAGGAAAAATTCTCACTGGAAAGACAAAGATGGAAAGAGAGTGGGAAAGAGGAGGTATTTGTAATTATCCAGCGGGCCCTAACTCCGAAGTAAGTTAAGCCTGCTGCATTTGATGTGGCCAGTGCCACTTCACTCACCTCTACGGGCCATATTCCTCCTACCTAACTCTGGGGATGTTAGAGTCTCCTGAATTGTGAGCCTGGTTACTTTAACACTCCCTCTGTAAGCAACGGTGAAAAAATTTAAGCCCACGGAGCATTTTGTGTAGCTAAAATAGGACTGAGAAGTCACCTCTACAAGTGACTCTCTTGATTAGCTGTCGAGACATCCTTGGCTACCCATTGGGTAGACAACAAAACTCAGATCAGCCACACTGGCATTGCTACTGTGGTTATAACGATGTCGGATGATGCCTGCACAGTCTAGTCCTGACATCAGTGTCCCTTTAACCAGTGTGACAGACAGCTCATCTTTTAAAATGTACTGGAAAACCTGCCCAAGTATTTGTTCAGTTTCTTTGGATTTCAAGCCTGCTGAGAAATGGTTCAAATATCTCTGTACTGCATTACAATCACACCAGCAGGTTCTGCGTGAACATACTCAGAAGTCTGAATACAGCACCTTCTGTTTTAAAGATTTAACGAGGTGATACTGCAAAACCACGGACACTTTGCAAAAGCTAGGGATGGACTTATATATTTGAGCTTGCCAATTTACTTGACTGTAAGTAGCTTGAAGGAGTTTGAGTTCACAAAAACACTTTGGTTCACTAATACAGCTTTTTAAAAACAAATATTTCATGTCATTCATTTCAGAGAAATACCAGCCCAATACAACAACATATGTGTAAGTACAGGCTAGTGATATAACAAAAGTTTTTTTCACTTTTCCTTAGCATTATTTGAGGAAGACAAAACACCAACAATCTCAGTGCTGCTTAATAAAGCCAAATCAAAGGCCTTTATATTTTTAGCTCTTTGCTAGAGTAAAAATAAAAAATACCATGCCAGCCAACTAATGGGTCAGTTTTCTTGAATGCACAGATTACCAATATATGGCTGAGAAGATCAAGGCACTTTTCATTAACCAGGAAAATAATATACATACAGGGAAAATCTTCATTGTATGTATTCATATATTCTTGCATTATATATTTATTCTTAAAAAGAATGCTTGCATATTCTTGCTCTCATTGTTGCTCTCTGTCTCTAAATATATATTAGTTATGCATATGTTAGATGAAGAACATGACAGGCAATGCTATCATAATTCTTCATCCAGCACCTGGTAGACAACCCTGACAGCCTGAATAGCACACCAGACTAAATGTCTCAGCAGTTCGTGTCCTAGCTATGGCTTTAAAGCACTCCATAAAGAAAAAGCTCCTCTTCTAGGCTCTGAGCAGCTCACAGGATTAGACGTGCTTTATGTTTTTAACAACTTGCTTTCCAGATGTTAAATGGCTCTGAGGATTAGATGCATTTTATTAAAACCAGCATGTCCCAGCTTTGAGCTGGAGTTATCCACAACATGAAACACTGTTTATTCCACAAATCATCAGAGAACAGAAGGACACCACTGAAATCACCGGATTAAGGCAAGTGTGAGCATAGATTTAACCTAACATTTCTTTCTCTTTCTCTAAATTCAACAGACACATCTTCCTTAGAGAGATACCTCTTTTCATATTTCCCATTCATTTTTGAAGTGTTGGACAAAAATCAACAATTAATTTTAAAAAAAGGAAATAAAAAAGGAAAGGTGGAAAAAAATATTCTCCATATACACTGCTGTCAGATGTGTTTTATGTCAAGCCAATAGCTTAGTACTTTTGATCCCACAGTAGAGCAGGCTTACCACTAACTGGCCCCCAGTTGCGTCCTGTTGAAATTCCCTTGGCTTATAAATGAATTCTTCCACCTTCCAAGGCTGTTTGGTCCCTGCTGACCCCAATCCAGGATGGTTCATTGGCACGGAAACATGAGGCAGCCACTGACCTCAATGAGACAGTGCTGGTGAGTCAATCTTCCAGAGAGTGGAAGGTATGCAAGTGACTTTCTTGGGTCAAGGAGCAGGTCCCAGGATTAAAAACAAATCCAAGAATAAATCACTTCTTGCAGAGACTTTTTAGCGAAGAATCTTTCATTAGGAAACATCTTAATGAAAACCAAGCAAAAAAACTATGAAGTTCTTGCATTTTAGAAGAAATCTCTGCATCTCCCAAAACAGGGAACATGACAGAAAAATGCAGTACAAAGGTGATTTTAATCATCCTGGAAACACAGAATGGGGATCGAGGTCCTCATCCCCTCAGCTGCAGAGAGACCAGACTTTATTAGCATTACTAAGGAATTAGCTGTCTCAGGGTGACATTATTAACTCCTTGCTATGTTTGAAGTTTGTGTTGGTTTTATTTGGTTGGGCTTTTCTAACAAAAAAAGTTCTTGAGCAGAAGTTGAGTGGTGATCTAGCCTGTGAGGGCACCAGTAACCATTAACTGTAAACCCTTACTTACACAGCTCGTAATACCTAACTCTTACTATGCACTCTGATGCGTCCTTGAGAATGACTGGACATAAATTTCATGTCAAGTGAACAGTAGGATATATATGGCTCAAACTGTAATCCCCAATAACAAGGCAGTCGTAACACAAAAGCCAGCATCACTGATAGCAAGTTCATTACCTCTTGGAAGAACAAATTCCCTCCACTGTGATATTGAAGACTGCCTCTGTTTGACACCATGACTCTATCTTTACTTTAAAAAAAAAATTATAACAGAGATGACTGCAATGAGATGTAAAACACTGGTACTAGTAACCTGAGGATTTCTTGCCTTGAACTTTGTGAGCTGTATGGCATAAAGACAGTCAGTTATTGAGAGCTGAAACCCTCCAATATCTGTAGCTCCAGTCAGTTGATGGTCCAGACCATGGACAAGCCAGCATGTATTCTGTTGACTGGCAATTCAAAGGATGATAGGTGATGGACCAACCTTACAGTGCAGAGGGAACAATAGGCCTGTCTAAAAATCTTCAAAAAAACAGCAAGAGAGGAAGAACAGGCTCTGAGTTCTGGACATTTGGAAATATCTTCATGTCCCTTTTGTTTTCAGAAATACAACACATTCCACAACTTTGATCCTTCTTGAAGGGAAATCAGAAGAAACCAACCTAACAAGATCTGCAGCAACGAGTAATAATTAATTATGAAAATACACAAGAACTGATTACAAAAGGTGTAACTAATGGGTTTAATAGGTAACTGATGGCGCTCAAAAATCTCTCCCTTTATGTAACTAGATGCAGAGCTAGTGCAATTTCCACACTGGGTTCTACACTGCCCACTGTTTTCATAGAGTTGGCTATACAATGCGCCTGTTCTCCTAGAACTGCTACTAGTAAAACACCTGGACCATTGATCACATCAATAAAAAGATGGCAGGTTCGGCACTGTGCTTGAAACTTCAAGGTTTCCTTCTTGAACTCCTCGTATCACTTAGATCACCAGGTAATACTGGTGGAGGAGAGAGGCATGGCTAGTGCGTAACACCATGCAAATGTCATATGACAGAAAGAAATCTACAGCTTCAAGTACCTCTGACAGTTGCCACAGTTATCAAAATGCCACATTTTCCAGCGAGTTCTCCTCTACTTCATACCATTGCAGTTCACTGGCCATAAAATTGCATGAAACACTACCCTGCCCAAATCCCTTTTCCTCAACATCAATTGACTCCTCACAAGACCCCTCACACAAATTCAAGACTCTCGCACACCACTAAAGATTGCAGTAGAGCAGGGAAGAGCTAATAGGATTTTTACCCCAGATTTACACTCTGCCTAGATTTATCTTTTTCCCTAAAAGCATCAGAAGCTGAGACCTCTTGGAGCCTCTTGTGTCCTCTTGTGTCTTGACCCCAAAGACACAAGACTGCCTTTCCCACAACCCGTGGGCAGGAAGCGTGAGAGACCAGCAGCTGTTTAGACCTGTGCCACTTCCCTCGGCTACCCCCTGTCCTGATCCGCTGGCTAGCTGGGACCCCTGAGACTGAGGAAGAGCCTTCCTCTGGTGGCATGAAAGCTGGCATGAAAAAAGTTGTTTTTCTTTCACCTGAGCCTCCCTCTCATGCAAAATAGGAAATGCTGCTTTGAGTGACATTTACTAGATTAAAGCTGCAGCCCAAAGGCAGGTTTTGGATTTGCAGTTCGCGCTGCTTGTAAAAAAGGAAATTTTATCATTTTAACTTCAGCAGCCTCCTTCCAGACCGCTTTTTAAAGCGCTGCCATACTCAGGCTGACACTGCGGTGAGCCCTTCTAGACCCCAAATCAGTTGGAAACCAAAGGCTCTCAAGTTCAGCAGATGCCTGCTGAAATAGAAAATAAATCCTTCAACTGAAGACTGGGAGAAATGGGAGGCATATTTCACTTGCTGAGAGAAATGACTCACTTCACTTCTCAGCAGACCTCCTTCCCTATGGAGCTGCCGGGAGCCAGGGAAGGAGGGAGAGGGAGAAGTGGGAAGTGCAAAAGTAAAACTGCAACAGCAAAGCTTTTAGCATTGTCAGAACAGCCCCTGATTAATTGCAGCTTGCAGGGACTAGTGGAAATAAAAGACACTTTCATTTTCAAAGCTGGCTTAATAGCATGATGACTGGCACTGCATGAAGCATACACATCAGCTAATGAGCAGTCAGCTACACCATTGCATATTGGTCAATGCCTTTGAGCTTAGAGCAAAGCAATTGCTCGTGCTTTTTTATTTATAT
This sequence comes from Ibidorhyncha struthersii, assembly GCA_013398815.1. Classification (NCBI taxonomy): domain Eukaryota; kingdom Metazoa; phylum Chordata; class Aves; order Charadriiformes; family Charadriidae; genus Ibidorhyncha; species Ibidorhyncha struthersii. The sequence continues at coordinate 40,972 of VZSZ01003984.1, forward strand.
ATTCAGTGAAACAAAATCACCAAGTAAAATCTAATTAGAATCCCACAGGTCCATCCGTCAGGATGCTAGAGCGATCTCTGGGATTGCACAGCACTGGCTGTGAAGGACAGCCTAAAGAGAGATCCCCAGGAATGCTCAACAAAAGGGCCAGGGAAACCGCTCACAGTGAGAAGTGATGCAGTGGCAACCTGTGAGCAGTGGGCTAAGAGAAGTGGATATGAGTCTATTACAGTGATGAAAAAAAAGTAGTCCCTTTTGCTCAACTGTTTCTGTGCTGCTAACCTGTTTCTGACTGTGTTTCCAATGTTAACCCCTAAGTAAATAAAATAAAGGGAAGGAGGCATAGTACCTCTTAAAAAAAAAAGACTTAGAAATTAATATAATTGCTCTAGAAAAATTAATCTTGACAATGTTTCTGTAAGGTAAGTGGACATATTAGGAACTTTCCTATGACTATAAATATGGGGGTGGGAGGAAGACATGGAAATTAAGCGACTTGTGAAGTAGCCAAGACAATGAATAATATAAAAGTCAACATTTTAATTAAAATTTTAAATTACTGAATTTAATTGCTGTAACACAACTCTCTGCAGCTTCAAAAATCTATTTCCTTAGGCTCTAATTCACATCTCACTCATAATTGTGTAAATCAGGAATACTTTTGCAGATGTCAATGAAGTACATAAAACTAATTTGAGGAAAGAAACAGACAATTAGTGTCTGAGGAAGATGTTAAAAGTGCTATTTGCTGCTGTTTCTAATGACAGAAGAAATAGAAAGGAAGTTTCTCAGAAAAATCTATAGAAATATTCCTGTGAACATATGAATAAAGGAACAGACTTTGACAGATCTTCTCAAACAGCAAGAGAATATGTTTATCTATCTAATAATTGCGTGCTAAAGAAAAAAATAATCCTTGCTAACAAGAACAGGCAAAAGTATCAAGCCTGTAGGACATTTTTTTTTCTCCATTTTTATTTGCTAAATAGATCTGTAGGTGAGAATGTGCTTTCTTTTCTCAGTAATTTGACTTTGCCTTGAAATGAAAGCTACAAGCTATTTGATAAATGGATCAAAATAGCCTTCCATCCTCCACCCCCAGAGGAGCTACCTGTGAAGTACCATTTACTCCTTGCATAAAATGCTGTTTGGTAATAACTTACTAGCACAAGGCAAGCTCTGAAAAACCAAAGAAATTAAAAAAAAAATAAATCATGAACCATTGTTGAAAAAGATAACGTTTCTGAACTCTTTTCAGTTCTGATGCATGTCTATGAGGAAAAAAGTGCTTGTTCAGTAGGATATTTGGAGAAAAAAAAGAGGAGGGGGGAATAAAGACGAAAGCACTGATGTGATGGTATGTGCACATGAGTATTTGAACTGCTGGGAAGAGAAGAGCATCATCTGGAAAGATGTGGAAGCCCTCCAATCCAGGAATGAAAACAACACCATGCCTTAGGTGAGCCAGAAGAAATAGCACGTTATTAGCAGCGAACATCTCTCCAAGCAGTAATTCTGGTGAGTCATTCCAAAGCAAATCCACAGACAAATCCACAGAGGTATCCTCATACAAACCATTCAACTAATTATTATAAATAATGAATAAATGGGCACAAATGACACTCTGTTCACTAACCATTCAAGAACCAGGAGAAAAAGGGTCAAAGCCATTCAGTAAATCATCTCCTAAGAACTGCTGTCCGCTTCTTTAATTCCAGCTCCTCACCAGCGGGTGCTGCTTGCTTCTCCCTGGTCTTGTCGCAGCAGCAATGTGGGGCTGAAAACACACTGGGGGCCCCACAGCTAGCATTTCGGCAGTGCTGTGTCCTCCTCTCTCCTCTCTGCCTCCACTGGGGCCTGACCTGGAGCAACCCGAATGGAAAATAGAGCAAATGTCCACACAGAGTGCACTTCAACTCCATGGCTAGGTTCTACCTTTTAATCCAGTTCGACCAAAGACAGCAGGAGAGCAGCGGTGTGACCCCCTCAGGGGCAGCGTGGCCTCTCCCTGTGGTCCATCATCTGAGTAGCATTTTAAGGCCCCTGACTGACATAAGAGTTCTGAAAAGGGGAGGGAGGTGATTCCCCTAAGTACACATATATAAGTTCACCTGTTATACAGCAATGTAAGGAAGGCCATCTCATTTTGACCAAGAGAGCATTTTCCCACCTAATCTAATCACTAGAACCATCAACTTCCTGAAAACAGACTACAGAGGATACCTGCATTCAGCTGAATAAGCTGTATTTCACTCCCAAACACTCCATCTAGACTTACAAAGGTTCATCACATCAGAATTCAGACATGTGGGCGAACGCAATATAAAACAGTATTTTTAATTCACCCTTCACAGAATCATTGCTAAGATTAGCCCATCTTCTTCCTCAAAATATATCTTTTCACTAATTTATTAATTATGGTAGACAAAAAAATTGCACAACCTGGGTTTTCACAGAATCATAGAATGGTTAGAGTTGGAAGGGACCTTAAAGATCATCTAGTTACAAACCCCCTGCCATTGCGAGGGTCACCTCCCACTAGAGCAGGTTGCTTAAAGCCTCGTCCAACCTGGCCTTGAACAGTTCCAGGGATGGGGCCTCCACAACTCCCCTGGGCAATTTGTTCCAGTGCCTCACCACCCTCCTAGTGAAAATTTTTTCCTAATATCTCATCTAAATCTACCTTCTTCCAGTTTGAAGCCATTACCCCTTGTCCTATCACTACATGGCCTTGGAAAAAGTCCCTCTCCAGCTTTCTTGTAGGCACCTTTCAGATACTGGAAGGCCACTATAAGGTCTCGCAGAAGTCTTCTCTTCTCCAGGCTGAACAACCCCAACTCTCTCAGCCTGTCTTCATAGGAGAGGTGCTCCAGCCCTCTGATAATCGTGGCCCTCCTCTGGACCTGCTCCAGCAGTTTTGACAACTTTCCTAAGTTCTTCTCACTGTTATTGCCACTAGACAAGATTTCTGTTTGCCTCATTTCAACTTGCCTCGCCTTTTAATTATTCTAGACAACAATTTCAATTTAGCTCCCCCAAACCACTCACATACAATGTTCTGTAATTCAGTAATTTGGAAGATGGTGTACATACAATCCCATTCCTATTTTATTTAGGAATCATGATTTCTTGCAAATATGCATGTCTTGTCACAGGCTGGAGACTAGATGAATACCCATCTCTGCATTTATGCTCAATTCATTACACATCTCTTCATCTTGACATGACCTTGTGCTATCAAGCAAGAGGCAGCAAAACTCAGCTTAAAAATTTACTTAGTGAAAAAAGAAAAAACTCCCTTATTGTGTGCATTTTTGAAGTGTTGTAATATTTTCCTTTCTCTGTATTTTTCAGAACAACTGTTCCACTTTGTGGAAAACCTAGCTCATTCTTTCCAAAGTATCTATGCTGTGTTTACAGTAAACATGCTGATATTTGTGTATATACCATTGCTAAGACTTCTACAGTAGGTCACCCTTGTATTTTACTGAAAGATAAAATGGACCCACTCAAAAAATCTAAGTCTGATTCTAGAGGCTTTCCTTGTTTTAAATAGAAGAAATATCTCTGAATCTGTAATCTCTCTGACGCTACAATAAATGTAATTCTATTGACTATAAAGGAAACTATATAAGGTTAATCACAGTAATAAAATAGCAAAATACAACAGAAGCACAACACTTGTGCAAGCAGACCCTTTCTCCTGTTCCCCCAGAAGTAATTTCCAGTACAATTGATCAAGACTGCTAGAGTCAGGTGCACAAGGAGAAAGCAGACAGCTTCTTCTATGGGTATAAGGTCAGGATCAGATGAAACATCACTGACACAAAGCAGAGATCAGGTAAACCCTATGAACCATTTAAATTTTGACCTGAACAATTACACAAAGCATAACCAAGTTAAAAAAAAAAAAAAAAACAACAAATGACTGCTAACTTTCCACCCTTTTCCCCTCAGTTTTGCATTTAAAGAAAATGGACAGTAAGGACAGCAAACGTGGTGTTTTCAGCCTGAACACCAGAAGGAAGTGCCAAAATTCTCAGGTCAAGGCTTCAGTGTCCTTTCCAGCACATTGTTCAACAAAGTTGACTCAGATCAAATTCACATCACTTCCAGATCAAGTTTTTGTGAGTAAAAAGTAATTTCATATTGTTTTAACAACCCAACCTACAGAAACATTGTCTGGAAATTAAGCACTGGATTTTTTTTTTTTTTTTCACATTGAGTCTACACATTACACGTACCATGTTACTCTTGTATCCTGCCTTCCTCTCTAATACATCTTATCTGAGTAAAGTGAAAGTAACAGCACAAATACAATGATGCTACCTCATCACAACAAAAAAGATAATCCGACACCTTAGACTTTAACCCAAGCACACAAAACCTGTGATTGAATCCTTGTTCTGACACATTTTTTCTGTGTCACTGCAGGCTAGAATTTTAAGGTCATTTAAACATTTTTTTTTGCAGCTTCTGCCATCTAAATTGCTTTATTCTCAGTAACCATGTGTAAAATAGGAATGAAAACACCTACCTCCTAGCAATAACACCTACTCCTCTGGAATATGCACTAAAGAAGAGACTGCAGAGTGCCTGGATATCACAGTAATGGGAATCAAATAAGTAGAATGAGAACCATGCAATTTATTTTAGAACTCCTTTCTCAGGTCTTGCATTTTAATTTCAATTACTGATTTTTTTCAGAGCATTAGGGAAGAGTAAACATTCAAACACATGGGTTGAAACATGGAATTTTATCGACACCAAAAGAATTGTTGGGTATCTCTTGCCCTTTTTTTCCTTCTGCTACCCAAGTTGTTTATTTTCATGTACCCCAGAGTCTTGCCAGTTTATATCCCAAATTACCTCCCAGTCACAGTGGCAAGGAAACAGGAAGAAATAGTCAGCTGAAGGAAAGCAAAGGAAGTTCCCCACCCATGCAGTGACCCAGACATGCTGTCTCAAGAAGACTCCAGGTTATAAATCTGCAGTCTAGAAATGAACACATTGTAAAGATCTGTAGAAAATCATTAATAAAAAGAAATAAACAAAGCAAGTAGAGAGTGAAGCAAATATACCATTACAGTAATTTTGAGAGGAAGAGTTGGGCAGAATGCTAAGAAATAAGGATGGGACTGACTATACAGAAAACTTGAAGAAAACTAAAGAGAAAATATAAAAAGTCTTATGAAAAAAATTGTTAAATGAAACCAGAACAAGTAAAGTGAATTTTCCCAATCCTCCAAAGAGGATTTTCCCAACCTTTTCCCAAGATTGTTTTTAGTGGCCATAGAGAAACCTCCTTTCCCCTCCCCCCCACCTTGATATTCTGCAGTGCTATCAAAGTATAGAAAAGAAGCAGTGGCAGTTACAATGCAAGGAAGTAAACACCAAATCACATTCAGCACAAACAAAAAAAAAAGGGGGGAGGGAGCTAAGCATAAAGAGAGTAGAACAGAAATTCCAAGAGACGCCTTCATTTCTCAAATCTGTTACATTAAAATACATACTTTCATTATCACATACTTCTGAAGACTGGGAGTCCTCTTCAGAGGACCCAAATAAAGTGGCCCTATACACAGCAGAAACGACTGCTGTTTCTGTGAAGCACAGCAGGAGATAAAAACACTGAGTGTCTCTCGAAGTCTCATTTCTTATATTATATACCCAACATGGAGTGCATAGTGTAATGAAACTATGCAACAGAAACAATTTCCATTCTCTCTCTCTTCCACCCCTGCAAGAAATAAATAAATACATATGGCATGTATGTCTTCAGATCCGAAGAGGATCTTGTTTGAGAAAAGCTTTTCCTAAACAGGTACCTAGGGGCAAAGTCAAGTCTTCAAGTATGTGTGACATAAATGCATTACAAGGATAAAGCTTCTATTCATTTAATTGCAGTACATAAGCCAAGTGCTCTTTTGTTAGAACAGGGGTAAACTGTAGTCTCCACCAGTTAGTCACATCATGCGTATTAGGACCTGCAAGCATTAAGTCTTTTTGTTCTTAGGAATAAAGACGTAAGGGAAGCTTGAAATCTCAAGTACTCAATGTAATTATACTAAAAAAATGTGATAAAGAAGACATCTGTGTTACTAAGCATCACAAAAGTAATGAGCATTTTTTTGCTTATTCTTTTTCGTTAAACTTCAATGCTGATGCTTTTTTCTAAGTGACATTCAAAAGAAATCTCCATAGAGATAGAAACTAATGTGAGAAATACAGGTTTCTATTTAACATTTCATTAATAAAAAGACATTAGACAGTATAGCAATGCAGATGAATAACAACTAAAATATTTTGACAAACATGAAGATACCAGGGACCCCAGGACTCGTCTTGCAATGTCATTAACATCAGACTGACGAGCTAATATTTCATCAACATTATGTGGGTCAGTTACCTTCATTCATTTCCAGAATATACAACATTTCCCTTTATTATCACTATCCCTCATTAGTGAGCAGCATCGTGCTTTAAAAAAAATAGTCAATTAAAACTGTTTTCAAGGCTGGCTAACAAGAAACAACACCGGAGTAGAAAAAGTGTGAAGTGGAAAGTTGACAGGGGGACTAAGAAGGGGGAAAATGGTCCAAATAGGGATAGCTGGCAACCACAAATCCTGCAGTTCTGGACTGGAGAGTTTTTGTTCAGAGTTTCGGGTTTTAATTGAGCCAAGACAACCCAGGCAGAACTGTCTGTCTCAGGGCCTTTTGATTTTCTGCTTCTGCTTGAGCAGACGTTTGAAGAACACACAAATAAAAAAATATATTAAAGAAAATGAATCACTGTTTCACAGAAAACAAATTTTGTTTCTGGGCAGTTCTTTAATCCCATTTGCTTCCCCCTCCCTGTGATAAAGTAGATTCCCTTTGTCTATATCCACATCTGAATCTAGGTACACCATCTGTCAACTCTGACTATTTTCCAGAACCCTGACAAGAAATTTTTGGATTTCTTGTCAGGACAAATCGCCTCATTCTGTATGAACGTACTGAAGAATGGGATTTAGAGGTTTATTTTCCTTAGTGTTTTACTTGTGGTCTCACAACATGTGAAGATAACATTTACTTGCATAGCTGTTCTACGTGCACAGATGGTGCTTTCTGAACTGATTCAAGTATTGATTACCCAAAGTATTTGAAAATAAGGACCACTCATCTCCTTCCCACCAAAAAAAGAGCCATGTGCATAACCAAAATATACTCAAGGAAACTAAAAAACAGAAAATAAAATGCACAATTCATTTTAATTGCCTTTTGACTCCTGAGGCCCCCAGATAATTGTCTTCTATATCTATGAGGACTAAAAATCTCAAATTCTTGTTTCTTTCTTAAAAATAGAAAAAGAAACGCATGAAAAAAATTGTGAAAATTGGCAACAGCACATCTCCTTTGGAGAGTAAAAGTCACTTTGCAAAAAGAGTGCATGTAAAGGCGTTGCTGAAAATAAGGTTAAAAATATTCCTTGGAGAAAGCTAAATAGCAAAAGAATCTCTTTTTGGTAAGTCAAGTGTGAATGGGTCCACAGATGAGATCAAAGCAATGCACTGAAGAGATCAGATAAAGTCCCACTTGCATTTTATAGGCTGGGGAGTGATCAGAGGGTTTATGATTCCCTTTCACACTTCAGAATAAAGGCAAGAGAAGTGTTGTTCATGAAATTAAAGGTCTGGAGAAGATCTCAAATATAACATTAACTGTAACTAAACAACATGCAAGGTAAAATTCAGCTATTCTTTTTCATGGTAACTGGCAATAAAAAAAAAACTCAGAAAATAATGTTCATTTACTCATGGTAAACAAAGAGTGACAGCATCTGGCACCTGTACCTACAGTACGTGCAGACACTGTCACTGGGATACATCCATCCAGAATGATTATATCCTGGATAACAAAGCTCTGCAAAGTCTCTTCCTCCAAGACAGGATATCTCCGTCCCTTTACAGTGCCCGTCCCATCAGTCACTACTGTTTACTTATTCCCTCCACATCCATGTCCTCGGTCTCAGCCTTTGGATATACCCAGCATCTCTCAAGGAAATACCAGAGCAGAACAACTTCTTCCCATAAACACTGGTCAACTCCTCCTTCTGGCCTGCCATCTTCTACAGTAAATGACTCCATTTCTCCAGTGTAACTGAACTCCACGCCTGTAATCGCAGCTACCCTTTTCACTACCTCCCTCTTTGAGTCCTCTCCTCTTGCTCCAGTATCATTTCCACAGATTTCAGTGGCTTCCCCAGAAATAATGTGTTCAGAATGATCTGTCCCTTCCCTGGCATCCATCTCCCTCCCCCCAACTCTCCTGTCTTTCTTCCCTGACACAAAAGCTGGCAGTTGGCCTCTGCTATCTTTCTCTGGCTTCTCTGCTTGCCCAGTTCCTCACATTCCTTCAGCCCAAAGATTTAAATTCCACACATTACTTATGTTACATCATGCAGTTAAGTTTTCCAATCTTCACGTCCCAACCCCATGGTCACTTTGTCACTGACTTACCTACTCACTTAGCACTGTTTCATCTGTGACAGTCACCACTGGAACTAGGTAAAATTTTCAGATAGATGCTTTTTTCCAAAATGGCCATTCAAATCAAAATTGTTTGTAGGAAGATGGGACTAGCAAGAAATGTGCAGTCATATAACTTACTCCTCTGCTATTATAGGCTACTTCATCTTGTAATCTTGCATAGAAATTTATCAAGTTCATCTTCAAATTTAGTTTATTTTTCATTTTGTCTCTATTGCTCCAATTGGAAAAGCTTCTTTTGACATTCATTCTTTCAGGAGTTATAAACCATTCTCTAAATTTCAGCCTAAATCAGTTCATGATTTCCTTATTCTTATTTGTACTTATGACAGCTCTCATTTAGCTTAAGTGTTCTACTCTCTCTTGTTTTTACATCCCTGATAGCCTTTGGTTGCATCTTGTCTCAATCTTCATTCCTTGAAGTTAAACTATTCTCTTCTTACATGACAGATGCTCCACCCTCTGTTGTCCAATGACCTTTTGCTTCACCAGCTTGAGCTCACTTCTTGATCTTCCATGGATTTGTGTCAAATTATACTTGCAGTCAAAAAAAATGGGGAGGGGAAAATAATGGGAGAAAAATTTCCTTTCACCTTTCTCAGAATGAAATCATTAATTGTAACAAAATGTTTCTTGAGGAATAAAAACAAACAAAATCTTTTCCTTTCAGGTGAACGAATTTTACCTTCCTCCTCTTCCCTTTCATCCATCCATTGAATCATAAAAGTTAATTTGTCACAGATCTTTAATAACCACCCAAGAAACTGCAAGGAACTTGGCAGCTCTAATAGAAATGAATATTCAATGAAATAATCTCACCTCAAAATAAAAAAACTAATGACAGCACTAGGAGGGATGCTGCCCATGCAACTCTCCTGTAAATAGTACGGGTTTTTAAGAGCCTACATTCTTCCATTTCACTGTAAAGACAAAGCTGCCTGCCCTCAGACTCAGAGCAATCCTGCGGCTTCCAGATAGAGATATTACACAGGGATTACTGAATGGAAGTATTCCAATTTTGAAAAACTAGGTTTTAATGTTCCGTAGTCAAAGTATTTTTGAAAGGAAATATTATGCCTCAAGTGACTGCTATTTATTTCACCAGCCATTGTGCAATCACAATCTTTAACCTCAGAGAGATGGTAGCATGTGCACAAGAACACCCTTGGTTCTGTAGTCCATCTCTAAACATTACCAGCAATGTGAAACACAAAGGGAGCAGGTTACCACACCAAGTGAGGCCAATTTCAAATCAAGAAGGTACGTTAGAAAAAGACCTATAGACAGCACACAATTTGTTCTCATTCATTGTATTTTTAATATGATGCAGTAAGGGATACATTCTCTTCTTGATATGTAGGTTTAACTCCACCATACTCATAATAGGATTATGCAAACACAGCTATGGTCAAAGAACACACAGTTATCTGTTAAGCATGTCAGAGAATTTGTAATCTGGCTGTACACACAGATGCTTAAACACAGAACCCAGTAAAAAACATGAATTTTCTCATGGGAACCGAAATTTTGTCTAGCTGAAATCACAGCATCAATTCAAATGGTATTTAACCGGAAATTGGCTAGCGTTGACGTGTTCTTCTGTTGAAGTTCTCTCAAATGAGTCATTAATTTCTGACTGTGATGCCTCAGAGATTATGTTTATTGAAATAGCCCTATTTCGTTGTCTTCTGAAGTTTTAAATTGCAAGATGATAGCTGCTATAGAAAAGAATTAGACTTTTATAGTATAATGCTCTTGTACAAAAACATTAAGATCAAACTGAGAATGGTCCTTCTCCCCAAAGGTCGAAAGCATGCTGCAACCAACAGCATCCACTTCAGAGAGCAAAAGCCTGCACGATACACCCAAGGGTGCCAACACCATATATGGATGACAGACATGATTTCGAAACAATCTCTGCCCACACAGATTCCAGCAGGTGTAAGCATTTGTTTATCTCCCATCACTGAAAATGTTGTGGCCATAATGAAGAACGTCAAACACATTTTCCTTCTTGTTAGTCATTGCTATTGTATTCCCAATAAAAGGAGATGACAGTACACAAAACCACTTTGTCTCCACTTCATCCCCCCACTGGGGAATTATAAAATCATCTTTAGGTTGTAAAAATATTTTTACAGCCGTGAAGTAGCATCAGTGTATGTGAGAGTGCTTTCCCACTTAACCGCTTTCTAAATCAGATACATCAGTGTAAACACAGAACAGAAAGAAATCACTGAGCTGAAAACAGTCAGCCACTGGCAAAAGCAATTTCTCAAATATTAAATCAGATATCAGATCATCTCTCTCAAACATGTCAAGCCCATTTGAAAACTAGTTGTGTGTCTGGCCCTCCATTGCCTTCTGAGAAGTCACTTCCTGAGCCTCCCTGCTGTGATGGTTAACACCATCCCTTCTCCAGTCAAAGCTTATTCCTGGCCAGGTAAAACCCTTTATTTCAGCAACATTGTTCGTGACCTCAAATGGCTCTTCTCCTTCTCTTGCATTTACTTCTCTGATGTATTTACTGGCAGCAGTCACATTCACTCTAAGATTTCATTTTGGGATAGCGAGCCCGGATCTCCTAGTCCCCTCTCAATCTACCTGTTCTTCGCTGCCTTTGTTCAAAACTTCTGGAATATGAATGGTGTAGTAATCTACATGGACTTGAGCAATGGCTTCCTCAAAGTCTTGCCTCTGAAATGTCTTGCCTAGGATGGCAATTGCCCTTTTTCACTACTAATCATTTCACGTGAATGAACAGTAGGCCTAAGACTTTCTCTTCTTCTGTCTCTGCGACATTATAAAATTAAGCAGTATTTTCTTGTTATTAAACATATAGATATCCAACTTTGCACTTACATTGCTAAATTTCATCCCACTGTAGTTACTCCATCCCTCAGTCATTAAGTGTTTTTCCTATATTGTCCTACACTCCTCTGCACTGATAGGATGTTATGAATATTTTTAATTACTATTTTTTTATTCTTCTATCTGCCAAATTTACTCATAATGTAAGCCCCAAGAATGTGAGGAACTCCTGTAGAGACCCCCTGTCATTCAACCTTCCTCACATCCTGTTGTTGCCTCTCCATCAGCCACCTTCCCTTTCTAATTTTGGTTGCCATCTTCTCCAGGTTAAAAAATAATTTCTCAGGTAACACCACGATTTCACAAAGTCTAACTGGATTAAAACTTCCATTCCTCATTTTTCTAAAATATTACTTATGTAGCCAAGAAAACTGTCATGTAATCTGATTGAGTTCACCCCTGGCAAATGCATACTGAATTCCACCTGTTTCTGCCATGTGCCTCTGTGTCTTCAACTATTCTTCTTTCAAAAGTCATTCTAAAACCTGTACATTTCCAAAACCAAATAAGTATTTATTTCTCTAGGCTATTTTTACCCCTTTTTCAATTACAGATATACTGTACACTATAAATAACCCAACAGCAGAATTCTGCCCTAAAACAGCAGCCCAATCATAAATCTCTCACTGAATCTAGAATTTCATCTTTCTGAAAACAAAGTCAGAATTTCAATTCTCCATGTATTCTGATATGGAAAACATCCAGCTCCTGCAAAGCAAGTGGATTAAGTTCAAATTTAGCAGATTAAATTTATTTTGGTATCTCCCTGGCAGCGACAATTTCCCATTTCATACCTTCTTTCCTAGCTCTGCCGTTTCACTCTGCCCTCCAACCTCTGACCCACAGCCGATGTTCAACCTGCACAGACAGTTCGTGAAGTTCATGAACCTCTCCTGGCCGTCCTTCCCTAGAGGGCTTCTCCTGGAAAAGGAGAAACCGTGGGCCAGATGACAAAGAAAACCTCTTCCAGCTGTGCTTCCCTCTGGCTCCTCAAACAGCGAGGGAAAGAAAACACTTACTTACCGTGCGTGGACTGGGTCAGTAAATCTTGTTGGCCCCAGACGTTGCCATTTACGTGCATGCTGAAACAGCCAATGCTTCACATGCATGCACAATCATTTGGCCCACCAAAGCAGCAGCCTGCTACAGTGGAAAATAAAGTATATTGTTCACCTACACCATAACCCTTATGAAATATAAGGTAAAGCCTCAACATAATTTAGGGGTGGATTTCTGCAATGTCCTCTTCACTGTACAGCAGTCACACTCCTATTTTATTTATACAGATAAAGAACAATTTAGTATTTGTTTTAATTTCCTGAGCAAAGACTAACTCTGCTTGACCTTAGGGCTTGCTGCTGTTTAGGTCAAAGCATTAAAATTCCATTTGGGTGAGCACTCACACCTTGTTATTCTGCCACAGCATTGGCTTCTCCAGCTAAATAAAAGAGTTTATTTGGGCAATTCAGAAGTCTGGGGAGCAGAAGTCAATAATAAAACTACCATTACTTCTCATCTTTGTGTCTAAGGTGCAGGCTATCACCACAGCCTGTAGAATGGTATATTACTGTATCCACACCCTGATATACTGATAATTTTGCATTAAAAATCAATGGAGTTCATCCTGCTTTGAATTAACAGAATCAGGCTAAACCTTTGGAATCAAAACTATGATACACCAGACCAGGAAAAACAAGTATAACTGAAATATTCTGTGTCTTTAACATTTGCTAAAAGTGGCAAAAGTTTAGAAGAAAGGGGGCACAGACGCTAGGGCTGGTATACGTGAACACACAGCACCAGTGCTGGAGGGGTCAGAAGAAAAGGGCAATGCTCCTTCTCCAGCACTGAACTCGGGATTCCCAACAAGCAAATGCCAGTTCTTGCAGGTGAGTAAAACTGTGGACATGTTTGTGTGTTTGCAGCACTGGGGCTCATAATTTATGGTGCCAGCTGAGGTGACAGGAAAAGCAGAGCCTAAGCATTGGGATGCAGTTACGATCCTGTAAAGCGAGTCTTGAATGTTTGGGTTCAGACTTCAGTAAAACGTTTCTAAATCACATATTTTATTAATTTGCTTTTCTTTGAGTGTTCCTGGGACTGAGGTAGAAACACTGTCATTCAAAAACCCTTTGAATACTTGGAGCCTCTCCAAGACTAAGCTTTCTTTATATACAGCACAAACAAAAGCTGATTGTAATTGCAGCATAAAGGTTCCTCCTTTCTTCATCTGATCAGTCGTCATTTCAACTCTGCCACATGCTGGAAATGCAATTAAAATGTTTTTCCACATGCACCCACTCTCTGGCAGGAGTGACAAATCAACATATGAAATTATGCCATTGCTGAGTAATGGCAGGATAATGAGTGATTGATATTGGTGCCTGGGACTTCAAGGTAGCTGTAAATGTGTATTCTAATGCTGTACATTTCAGCATAACAAGCCCTTTCAAGATTATTAATGACTACAGGGGTTTCTAATGATGGCTGCTAAATAATGGATGGCATAAAGGGCTGAATAATATTTTCTATTACAGCAAACAAATTTATTGATGGCTTCATCGCCATTGCAATAGAAATAAAGAGAGAAAACAAATACATTTAAATATTCACCTCATCAATTATATGAATTGATATTTTCACAAAACAGTCTTGTAGAGTTAACAGCACAACCGACTGCCAGGATTCTTTGCAGAAAATAATGGTTTTATGCTATGTCTGATTTCTAAAAGAATAGAATAATGTTCCTAAGGAAAATGCATGCTCCTTCTGGGCAAAGGCGTGCACCCTGAGGGACTCTCACAATTCCGAAAGGGCTGACAGAGTCCTCCTCAGTAACAGCAGCTGGAACATGCAAACTCTGAGGCAAGAACCCCAAGAAACAACTCACACCAAGAACCAGAGGACATCATCCTACGGATTGTAATGGGTCCTTCCACCAACAGAGTTATGCCTAAGTCAAGCACCAGGTATGGGGAAATGATGCACGAAGAAGCCCTACTGCTCAGAGATCAGCCTCTCTGAGCAGACTGGAAGCCATACAGGTACTTAGCATGCAGCTAAGCCTGAAATAATTATATACCCTACCAGAGACATGTAGGACTATGCTAAGCTATGCAGCTTCCATTTCAGAGCTGATTTATGTCATGTTGACAATAAGCAAACACCGAGCATGTAGCTGTGGACATGCCCTGCTGGTTTGCTGTGGTGGAAAGGGTTCTGGGTTTTCTTCTCCATGTTGAGTCCTGCAAGCACAAGGACTGAGACAACATCTTGACTCTGTTCAGCTGCACAGATAGAGGACATCCTACCTGGGATATTAGGCAAACACAAGACTAAGCCATCTATCCGATCAAGAGAATAGTTTTAGACTTCTGTTGTTGTTATTTTTTACTTTTTGGTGAGTAATTTAAATGCAGAAACACTTCAAGGAAGCACAAAGAATTTAACAACCTCTAAAGTAACTCCAGTCTCCAGCAACGCTCCTAATAAAATTCTGCAATGACAGAAGCTCTCGGTATAATTTCTTCTCTGTGTACATCCCCACATTCAGTTGTTCTGGACAGAACTCGCAGGCAGAAAGCACTTTTTCTTATCAAATGGAGCTGTACTCAAAATTAGCCATCTATTTTTAAGCTTGATGCGTTCTAAATCAGAATAGGATAAATACAGGGAAGCGGAAAAAAGCACTGTTGAGTTCAGGAGAGCAGTCATTCAACACTGGTGTCATGGAAGTGAGACCCAAAAAAAGCCCAATCCTGGACAAGTCATCGGAGTACAGACCTCACCAGCCCTGGAGGAACTACACACTGTGATATAAATGCCCAAAGGTCTTGGAAAAATGGGCCACATATTTGTCCATAAACATCGGGAGAAAGGATAGGAAGTGTTTCTGCTAACTCCAACTGTCTCACACAGACCTTCTCAACTCCATTCCTCTACATTCTTTATGTTCCTTTTTTGCCTGCTGTTTTGTTGTATTCTCTCTCCTGCTCTAGCTTAGGATTCTTTCCTTCAGTGAACTTAAAAAAGAGGCAAGACAGAATAAGACCAATACCTAAATTGATTTTAATAAGTCAGTTTCATTGCACTATAAAACGGACAACACTATTGATCTAGACACCAAGCTTTACGCTGTACAAAATACCAAACATTTTAAATAGAGTTAAGGGCTATAATGGATTAATGTCAACTTACAAATGGCAGACGCATCTAAAAAAAAATTGTGTAGACTTCCTTCTTTTTATCTCAATATATTCTTGAAGCTAACAAGAATAATAAGTTAATCAGAAGAAATGCAAAACCATTTGTACATTTTTAGAATTATGCAGTAAATTATAGTTCAAAAGTAGTGTTTTTTGTCAGTTCATTTATACATAATGGATAAGCTGAAATAAAATGGCCTTAAACCTATCTCAGCCGTAGCTTTGCTGGAAAGTAAAAGGCAGGAGGATACCACAAAAGAAAGGTGAGTGGAGGCACACTTTTTGATGCCAACCCAGCAGAGCTTCTGGGTCCCCTGGGACAGTTATGTGGTTGTCCGTCCAGCCCAACCTCCATCCCAAGCTCCTGCAGAGCTTTCAGAAGTCCTGCAACGAACATCTAACTTCAAATCAGCAGTTCTCACTTCCAGTTCTAGTTGTCTCCTGGGTTTTATTACACCACTAATACAACTCCTAGAAACCAGAGAGGTCCCAGTGATACAAATTAAAGTGAACAGCAAGACAGAATCATCATTTCTTGCAGACAGTTCAGTAGCACAACGCACCCCTAAATGAAGGGATCACTGCTTATTCCTGAGTTATAGACATGACTCTCTGAGGAGTCAAGTGAGGTTTGGTGGAGTTACAGGTGCCTCCGAAAGCCACGGGAGTACCCACAGAGCATGGCAGGTCTTTAGCAGGTGCCTTGCACTGGTCCCTTTTCCAGCATGTGCATGCTTAACATGTCTCTCAGCTCTCCCACATTGCTCACCTATCTAAAGAGAGTCTGTTCCTTTTTTAGCATGATATTCAAGGAAGCAGACTTCAATAGAAGTGTCATGATTCTGCTTCTGATCTTTCCAGAATAAGAGATTCCATAAACACTTTGTTAGACAGTACAATAATGTAACATTACAAATGACAGTCACAGAGGCAATAGCAGAGCTGAGATACCTCGTTACGGAGATATGCAAAGTTAACAGGTATTTTGTGGCAGGAGTTCAGCATACTCTGCCAGAAATACACACAGTGGTGTTTTTTACTTTTACATTTACGTCAGATCTTTACCAAATTAAACATACTGAGGTTAATCCATCTTCTCCTCCACTCCTAGCTTTCAGATGTCATTTACTTGAAAAGATATTGGAAAGACTTGGAGTAGGACATGCACCTCATTTCTGCACTTACACTCTCCACAAATCCATCAAAAGGTATAAATATTTGAGAGTTTTCTAGCATCAAGTATATGTCATTTTAGCTAGCTGTGTTTTGAAGTGATAGGTAAAACATATTTGAAGCAATAGCTACCACTTTTCTGGTTTTGGTAGCACCCCATATTTCTGAGAAGGCAGCTGTACTTGTGTCAGGTAAGGAATGGCAGAATAACCAGTGACCGAGCATACCTATCATGGGGCTGGGGTGGTACCTTTCATGAGAATGGCATCAAGACATTTTGTCACATGAGACAATCCCCATCGAAGCCTCGTGGGTTGGCTGAATGTCCTCAAAAGTCCGACAAGCGTGTTGAGAAGACATGACCTGTAGTTGGGAGTTTTTCAGACGACAGCCCCATCTGCCCCCTCACCCCAGCTTTCAGACCCTTGCACTGCGCACAGCAGTATCCCCCACTTCGGGCATCCTGGGAGCAGCCCCACCTCTGCCACACGCTGAGGCACCTGCTTTACATCAGGGCTTAACGTGGAAAAAGCCCAGCCATGGAAACAGGGGCTGAAGTGTTCCCAGCTCCCACATTCAAGGCTCCCAACAGTCCCGAGGTTTGGCGTCACCTACATCTTGCTGCGACCCTCCTCTCCATTCTTAGGCAGCTGGCTCAAATCCTAGGGGTACGAAAGGCAGTAATTCAACAAGGTGATAAAGCCGATGTTTGGCACACTCATTTTAGGTTTGCATCCCACTGACCTATGCCTAAGTGTTCATTGAATGCGGATGGCTGTAAGAACATGTTTGTTCTTACAGGAATCAAAGACTGTTACTATTTGCTGACTTTTCACGAATCCATGTTTTTCCCTCTTGCTCACTTACGAAATTGTAAAATTTAACAGGTCCCCAGGGTTACAGGAAAACTGAAGGTGTCCAACAAGAAACTATCTTGTATATTTGCATGCCTAAAATCTCAACAGCTAAGTCTTTGCACCAGCTTATTCTTAGGATAGTAAGACAGACAGTAGAAGGTCAAAGCAACACAGTTTCATTTACAGAAAATCTTTCAATGTATACATGGAATGGTTTTGATAGGGAAGACACTGATAGGGAACAAATAAGGAAAATCTATGATGTCATTTCACAGAGTCCCTTTCCTGATCATAAGCTCTTATTACGAATTGTCCTCACAGAGCACTGTATAATTTACTCAGCCAAATTAAAAAGAGGGAGCACATCACGGAAAATTAGAAAGCAAAGTAATTAAATTAGAAAACAGAATATGTAAGTAATAAATGCCCAGAAACTATTAGAGAGCTAACACAAGATGAGAAAGGAAGAAATTTTTCTATTTAGCTCCAAACAATAAGATTTATGACTAAAGTGACGGAAGAAGTTAGATTATGGCTTGGTTAATAAAAGAAAGAGGTCACTAAATCGATACCTGACTAAGAGCTGAAATGACAGGTTGCCATAACATTAGGAAGATCTATAATTTGCTTTCTCAGCTAAATACACCAATATATTAAAATGGGTCTAGTTAGAAAGAATGCCCAGTAACACAAAAAGGAAGCTAAATGAAAGAAAGGAAAATATTAAAAGGAGGGAAACACTTTGGAGAACTGCATGCCTCAATATGGAAAAATATTAGGGCCATGAGAGCAAACCCAGGTGCAGCACATGTAATGACCCCAGTGGGAATTTTCAGCTTGCAGAAACAGATCTTAGCTTGCCGGGAGGAACTGGTGCTTCACTGGAGAATGTCACTTATTCACGTTCAGGTGAAACAGGTCCAAGGACCTCAGCACGGGTTCCAGAGGACAGGACCTTGCCTTACAAAACATCACAAAACAACAAGTTAGGTGCAGTGAAGTGCAGGCTGGTCCAGGATGAAGCTGAAGGCCCTCTCCCCGCTAGGGACGACTGCCCACCCCAGGTCAGCCTGTGACTGGGGATGGTGCAGTGTGGGGAGCCTTGCACCATAGTCACACATCTCACCTCAGCCCGTAGGTGAGAAAGAGGAGACTTTCCACGTCTGTTGGGTTTTTCATCTTCATGGCTACAAAAAATAAAAGGATGGACCAAGAGTGGTCAGAGTAGCTCCTTGTAAGGAGACAGTGTGAAGAAAGCAACTAAGTACATGAAACAGGTTAGGAGAAGGCTTCCTAAGAAGTGAGTGGGTTAATTATTAGAAAAGCAGGGAAACTCCTTTGAACAGAGAATTAATTCACTTAAAAATTGCTGTTCCAGAGCAAGAAAACTGATGTGAAATTCTGGTCAATTTGAAACATGCAAAAATATAAGCAAAAATTTCTGACAAGTCAAAACCACCTTATTTCTAAAGCAAAACATTTTCATGTCCCTTAAAAAAAAATCCACTGTATTTTTGGAAGAGTAAAACAGGTCCAGAAGCAAAGTGTTTGTTTTAGAGCTAAGCAAAACGTTTCATTTGGCACCATAAATCATTTTCCCCCAAAATATTTCTCTTCAGCAATGGAATTAAAAAAGCAAAACAAAAATAACCTAATTATTCACACAGCTTTAACCAGGAAGAAAGGATTGCAAATGTGTCGGCAGCAGAAGATGAGAGCGCTGAATTCAAAGCAATAAGGAGGGGTGGGGATGTGGAATTAATGTGAAGAGCAGCTAGCTTTGCCATAATTCACATAATCTCATTAGAAAGTCATATTCCTTTACCAATACTTTGTTTACTTCTGCTTTGTACCTGCTGCCAGGTTAGAGGCTGTGACATTTGGTGGTCTCCCCTGTGTGTGTAGCACTAATGACCAAATGATTTACTAAAGACATGAAAGCCTATCATTCAGACTTAAATATTCCTATTTACACTAAGTTATTCAAAAGATTATGCTCAGAAGGAAATAATTATAGTGCCTAGGTGATGGAACAAGAGATTTGAAAACAGGACCGCAGCATGTACGAACGCATGCTGGCTTTTCATGGGCAGGACAAATGAGAAATGTTTTATATAATTTACATTCCTGTTAGTTTTAAAATCGCTCTCACAGCTTGACAAGACCAGCCTTCAAAAGCTCCTCACTGTGTAATGGTGAGAGAAATACTGGTTTGACATCTCTGTTAAAGCAGAGGAGTAATTCTGTAATGATCTTGAGTCCAATCCTTACAACAACCGAACAAGCACTGATGAGTGCTGTTTGCCTAGGAAGGCGTGATTACAAGAGCAGAAAGCGGGATATTTAAATAATAACCATTCTCTAGAAATACACAAATGGAGAGAATGAACTATGTAAAGGGGAGGGGAATAACACCTTTCATTGTTACAGGGCTGCATCTAACCTCTCAAGAAACGTTATGGGAGCACACACGTGAGCTTCAGCTCCTAGGAAAACCTCGGTTTTGCTTGCAGTTGTTAGAGTAGTGGTACCTCCACAGCCGAAAGCTGTCTCAGACAGCTACATTTATTGACAGCACTGAGGTTACTTGCATGAGTAAGCCTCTGAAAAAATCATCTCCGTCAAGCAACTCCTAAAACATCACCGCTTTCAGGAAAGGTTACTTTCAAACATCACAGAGAGGACACTTGTACTGGCCCCATTAAAAGGCTGTTGTGTCTGACAGCTATTGTTGAAAGAGATAGTCAGAAAGGTCAGTAGTTACTTGGTGGTAGAAAAGCTCACAGAAACACCCAACTTGACGTACTACATCTTCAAAACCCCAGAGGATTTCGTTTGTGCACCTTTACCATGCACAGATAGATAGATGTGCTCGGGGCGCACATTTTCAAGAACCAAACCATCTGACTAGAAAACACTATAATGAGCAACAGATGCAGAAGCGTAACAGGAAATTAAGATGTTCTTTGGAAACGTGGGAATAAATGGGGCTTTGCGCAATAAATAATCATGATACAACCGCTCATTTATACACGACAGCCTTCAATTATCAAACATTTAAGTAAGAGGCAAACAGCTCAGAGAAAAGCAAAAATCAACATGGCCTGACAAAGAGGGGATCCGTCGGAGGAACAAGGAGCCCGTGCCTTCTCTTGCTGCAACTGAGCCAGTCCGATAATAAAGCTGCGGCAATTGTCCGTCATGAAGGCGGGGGGTGGACTCACAAAGGCTAGCTTTGGCATAATGAGCATAATCATCCATAATCAGCACGAAGGAGAAGGTTCCTCCAGGAGGCAAATCGGAGCAGGAAGAGAAACTTAACGTAGCTCTTTAGAGCACCCTCAATAAGAGCTCCTCTCTCTCTCCCCCCACTGATTTTAGATGGAGACCAGGAAGACTTGCCTGTCCTTCATAATTCACCACAGTTCATTTAGCTTCAGATTTTTATTTCATCTCAGGCTGAATTTTTCTGCAACTTTTAAGTAAATGACAGAAAAGGTTCCTCAATAACCATGGTGTGAACACAGAGGCAAGCAAAGATCAAAACGTGTTCAGCAACTTCTTCTGTCGGAAACCCTTTTCAGCACAAAACTCTGTGATCATAAGGCTGAGTCAACTGGGTTCCCTTAGGTGAGACCTAGGGTCCACTGACAGATACTGTAGTTCACAGACAGCATCCCACACCACTGTTTCCATTTTCCTCTTCCTGCACCTGAGTCATTCAGCTACAGCTTTAACCTAACCCGGATTCCTCTCCTGTAATACTGACAGCAGCCAGAAATCCCCAGACTTCCTCTAGATCCTCTCCTGCCCCCTATAAATATAAATACAAATAACTTGGTCTCCTTAAAACCAGGTAGTATCCAAGGGGAGACGAAGAAAAAGCAACTCAGAAGAAAAAAATGCAAGCGGGGATTGCTCAGAAAAATACCAGCTTGTCTGAGGAAAGCACCATGTTTTTCTAGTTGTTGTGCATCAGCCCTCAACTCCCTCTGGCTGTGTTCATGCTACTGTAGTTCTACCTGAATTAGCTTTAAATTTGGGTACTGGTCACAGTCCAGCGGCAGCAACACACTTCTCCCAAAACAGGCTATAAATTCACTCAAATGGTAGGAGAAATTAGCGCACTGTGAGCGCTACATAGACATGGCTAGACCCAACACACCAAGAGCGTGGTGGTGGTGATGCTATTGAAGATCATTATCAGTGACTTGGATTATTAGATGCAATGCATCCTTTCTACATTTGTGGATTAATCAAATTTGGGGGAGCAGGAGATACAGCAGGAGCTTGGAATACATGGTTTGCAGACGTCCCTTTCAACCTAAATTTTTCTATGATTCTGGGACACATAGACCAACATAGAGTTAAGAGCTTCTGCTTCTGGTTGTGGTAGCCACCATCAGCATAGCTGCTTTTTCCTGGCAAACTGAAAGTTGGCTGGACAAGCTAGGTCTACCCTCTGACTCGTCTTCACTACGTTGCAATCCCATTTCACATAAGTACACTAATTGCATGATCTGGGCATGTGGGAAACACTAGTTCTGTGCCTAATGACACTGAGATAATTGGCTGGCATATGGCACCATAAAGGCTGATCCCAGCAGCATCAAAGTGCTATTTGTTACCTCCCAGAACTGGGTGTTGGCAAAGAGCAGCAGTGATTGCTTTCAGAATACCATTTGTCTAAATAGGAAGCCTTAGGACTCTTCTGGGCATGAAATGTCCACAGCTGCACAACATTTATTCAGTAGGAACACTTCAATCTTTTGCAGCCGCTGCTAGATGGAACTATTTGGTACAGATAGTTAAGAAGAGGTGAGCAACAGCAACGCAGCCTATAAAGGTGGAGAAACAGATCTGCAGTCAAAATACAGTTTTATTAGGAGAAAGGAGGGTTCAAGAAATGTAATAAATGTAACTCAGCAAAAGCATTGTTGATCTGTTGGAGTTCTATGCTGCAGTGAATCCTCCCAGAGTGTATTTGTTGCTCAGAAAATAATAAGAAATAAATTTAAGAGAAACATTTGCTGTAGTGAAATATGCTAAGAGACTAGTGTAAAATCATCTAGTCTGAATACAGCACAGAAGAATGTGACACAGTGTTGACAAAGCATTATATAAACAACCCACCTAAAGTAAACCCATGTTAATTTGTGGGATATACTGTACTGTACCATTTACAAACAATTTGTCAAAAAAAAAAAAAAATCTGTTTCTTTTACTACATCACATTCCAGGAGTAAAGAGAAAAGAAAGAGAAAAGAGGAAAAAGCATGGATTCAATCCTGCTACAATAGAAAAATGCAATTTGAATGTGTAATGCAGAATACACTCTAAGCATATTCAGAGGCTTTTCAACATCCTGTTTTTTCCCAAAACAATATAGACAGACAAGCAAGTTTAGAATAACAGCATATATTGCTTTGCATAATGATTCAGAATGCAGAAGGACTAAGCCTATCTTCAAAACTATTATCTTCTTTCCCTCACAGAGCATTATTTTTACAACTCCAGAAAGCATTATCTATTAAGCCCTCCACTTATCAGTACTGTTAATTCATTGCATGAATAATGAATACGTGTTCTTGTCTGAAAGCAAAAGTGAGAAAGATAGGGGATTAAATTACGGACGGAAAATTGTGTACCTAAGGTGACATGAGCCTGCCACCACTCTGATCCTAGGCGGTCCCTTTCCCTCCTCTCCTTGGATCTCTAGGGCAGGATCCACAATGGAAAGCACCGAGCACATTTGCAGGGCTACTACTGGTTATAAGCCCTGTTGTAGTGATTTCCCCAGCTGCAACAACTTCTATTATCCGCGGTTGAGCCACCCGAACGACAGGCAACTACCTCAAGTGCTTTGCACAATACTAGAGACCAGGGAAGAAGACACACAGAGATGACAACCTTTTAGGTAAACTGTAGGTAAAAAAGACCCTCATGACAGAGCAACCCCCCAGTCAGCAGGGCTACTCTTGAATAAATGCGATTGATGCTCAGCTAGGTTTCCAAGCCGCACGCGTTTACGCCCATCTGTCAGAAGGACATGCTGCCATCAGGCATGACAGAAGGATTCTGGGCACAAAAGGCTGATGCCGTGGAGGGAACAGTGGGCTGTGGTCTTAACCTTCCCAGTGACGTCTGCTCTGCACGATGCTCCTGCTCTGCGCCAGCTCTGCAGTGCCATATGTCTATTTATATTTTATACCACGCGCTTATTGGCATGTGCACAGCCAATGCGTGGGGTGCTGGCATAGAAGTCAGAGAGGCCTGGGGTCTCCTGACCAGCTTTCTAATCTTCAGGATATCACTTTATTTTCCTCATGCCACCTGATATCTTCCTAAAGCCCACCAGAGCAAAACCCAACACATTTGCCTTCCTCCAGAACTTTCCTACGCTTGCTTTAAATTTCTATACAAAGTTGAAATATATTTTCTTGAATTTGCTGAGAGACTCTGGAGTACAGCCTTCTTTTTTATGTATGGGACCTCCCTCACCCACTGGGGGCAGGAGGAGCTCTAGCCCTCTCTGAGGACATCCACCCCTCCCCAACTAGCTTCCCCTTGTTCCTACCCAATGAAACAACCCCCTCTGCTCAGTACACAGCTTTTTGCAGCTGCATTCAGGAGCAGGATAAGAATTTCGAGTCATCTCTTTGGAAGAGATGGATTTTATGCAAGAAAAAACTATTCACTCCTACAGTATTTGGGACCAGACAAATGACATTCCCTGCACATTGACCATTTTTGGCCAGAGGGATGCTCATCTCCCTCGCAATGACAAGCCGAAAGCTTCGTTGCTTCACTGTGACAAAGAATCCCTCCAGAGAAAATAGTTCTGTCCAGGAACCATGCATCCACAGACGGCAGTGCTCCTGGGCCCCCAGCTCAGGTAGATTGAGCCTGCATTAGTTCTGGGAATGCATATTTATGTTTTGTCAGTGGAAAGACAGAGGGGATATAAAAAGAACAGCTTCATGTGTGAAAAAGCTGCCTGCCTGCTTTGTCCATGATGTGGTTATTTGTCACACTAGGTATTACCTGCTGCCCAAGGAAAAATATGTCATGAATATGGGAAATTTTCAGACCAAATGTTTGATGCGCTTGGATAGAGAGCAAGGATGAAAATAAACCATGTGTCCATTAAAAACACACACATTACATTGTAAAGGCTGCTGAAAAATAATAATGAATCTGTCATCTCAGTAACATACCATTATTGCACTTTCAGAGCATAGCCAGTAGCACAGGTTGCATCTCTATTTTGACATCCATAACTGAAGACATTTCCCAGCAGAAGCAGTAGGACAGAGGATCCATGAGAAACTTGATGGTTTTCTGCTGAACATTTTTAAGGAAAAAGGAACTGTTTTTTTTCTTCTTCTTCTTTATTTGATAGATATTGTTTTAGGGATCTCATGAGATTTTTCTGTCACCTAATGTTAATGATTACATGTTTTGTGGGGGAAATTAAAAGGCAATACTTCTGTCAACGAGCATGCTTGATTTTACCTTAACCGAAAAGGTACAGTGATATGACTGTGATAAATGTTTGTTACATCTGATGATTATTGTGTTAGCATTGGGTTTATATCCATGAAATAAATCATAAACATTTCCCCATGACTCAACATTTGCCATCTGAAATGGATAACTAGAATAAAAGCATAACAGTAAAATAAGAAACAAATGGCACAGGGTAGAAAAAAGACAAGCAGCTACACAAACAAGTATAAATCAAAAAGTTTACCACCATAGCCTGTGTAAATCAGATAAACTGTAACCATTCAGGTACTTGTAGAGAGTGATAAGGTCTCCCCTCGGCCTCCTCCAGGCTAAACAGCCCCAGTTCCTTCAGCTGTTCCTCACTAATTCAACTAGATTAATAGCAATTTTTTTCAATTTACTTGATTAAAACTAGCAGACACAAGTCATATTGATATCTACTGGGTGAAGAAAAAAAAAAAAGCAGTGGTCAGACCTGGGTCCTGGCTGGGTTCATAAGTTAGAGACACAGCCAGGAGAGTTCGTTGCACGTCTCACCAGAACATACAGTTCAGCTACTAAATGTAAACTCCTCTAACAGAGAAAACTACTTCCAAAGTCTCCGGGTGGTATGCAGCTATTCCTAATAGAGGTCAAATCCCTTTTCCTAGCAATCAGTGGCTGAGTTTACAGTGGCAGTTTTATCTGCAGTGTTTTGCACTCTCAAAACCAAAACTCTAAAATCTGTTTCCATCAAAAAGCTGGAATAGCCATAAGGCAGTGCCTAATGCATAATTAGTAAATTAGTAAAATGTCTGGGACTAAATTCTCAGCCAATGTAAAATAGCTAAACTCCACGGGAGTTTACTGAGGTATTTTGTCCATTTATAGAAGCAAAGGATCTGGAACATCACACCAATTTCTTCTTGTTTGACTGAAGCTACTCACTTTCAGCTCTGTCAACTACCTTCAAATATTTTGATTAAGGTTTTTCTAAGTGCGGAGGAATGGATGGGTGAGGGAGCTGAGTAAATTATGGATTGTCATTTGGTTTCTGCCAAGTTAAATCTGGTTCAGTTCACATGGAGGAGTTTGTTTTGATGGTTTCCTAACAGCCCTTCATATGCCTTAGAAAATAACCATTCATTTTTTCACTCCTGATTCTTCTTCTTCAAGACAGGGTCTGTGCTGGAGGGTGAGAAGCCATATACTGTCTCTCAGGACTAAATACCTAACAGCAGGACTGCATGGGAATGGCAAGTGGCATTCCAATTTTCTCTTGCTGTCGCCCAGACAAACCACATCCACCAAATGAACCTAAGCAAAAATGATGGCATATTTAGCTCATAGCTACTCTGCAATGAAGATGCAGCTGATGTGCAAATGTGCCATGGTTACCGATATTTACATATAGAGTTCTGTATACTGTTGTCATGCGAGTGAACTGTGCAGTAATCCTTGAGGACTAAAATAAAGAGAAACCAGATGTACCTCCACGCTCACCTGTCACCGTCCTGCAGTGCTTACACAGGTAACTACCAAATGCAGAGTAGTTTCTCTGATTTAAATGATGCCACTACCACTGGGCATAATTAACAGTATTAAGCTCCTCTGTATTTAGGGTCTGCCGAGTGGTCCTAGCAGGGAAAATCCTTGAGCTTTCTTCCTCTACTAGGGAAGGAGCTAAGAAGAGACACTTTCAGAACACGTTATTAAAAAAAGGAAAAGCCTACACACCAGCTTGCAAGGGAGTGCAAATTTCCTCCGCTGATTAAAGCAGGTCTACCACGTCAGCACCGCTGAGTCAGAGCACCAGATTAATTCTAGAAATGCTCTGTGTAACAGCCAGCAGCAGCGAGGAAGGTCATAGCCAAGGTTACTGTGTCACTCCTTCAGGACAGGGCTCTTAAATAAACCATGAGGATTGTTTGTAGCTGTTCTTAACACCTACTTTCCTTCTGTTCACCTCCAAGCCTGCTGGCCAGGGTGTGGGGGAGGGAAGGCATTCATTAATTGAGATGGAAATATGAATTTGTCAGCCAGCTGTATCAAAAACAAAAACGACGTGTAGTTTTCATACCTGGAACCTTCACTCCTGTAATCCTGCAGTGAAACAAGCAGCAACCAAGCTCACACTGCATCCTTAAAGGACTGCTCTGAGCACCCTGTCAAAGGTGATGAAGGGTAGAAACTCACTCTGGAGAAAGGAAAGAGAGGACATAATTCTCTTTACAGGTGCAGAGAAGACCAGTAACACCAGCCAGCCAGCTTGAGAAACACAGGAGGAGGAAAGGGGCACTGATGAAGAAAGCTGCCCCTCTAGCACCTCTCCAGGACAAAGCAGTCCCATCAGCTACCAGCTCAGAGACCCTTCCATGGCAATACTAGACACAAGGGAGCAAACAGCCTCCCCTTCCCCTCTCTGACATAGAGATTTTTATAAACCTGCAGCCAGGGACCTCCATGCTAACCATGCCTAAAGCCCTTTCCATCCAAAATCACCCTTATGTGGCCAGGATCTAAATGAGACCACCTGTTTGGAAGCCTTTCCACCCTTCAGAAATCATGAGTGTGCTTTATGGCACCAGCCACTGCTTTTTACCATTAAAATTCTAATTTCTTTTTCAAACCTCTACTTTAGGTTTTAAGCTTTTTGAGACTTGCATTTTGTTGGGGTTTTTTGGTTTGTTTTTTCTTTTTCACAAGTAGGTGCTAAAAATCTTTGTCATTCTCAGAGATTTCTCTCATAACCACATCATTGAGGGTGCTAGGGCTTTGGGACAAACCCAATTATTTTGAAAGTTCCTACAAGACACATGAGTTTATAATTGGTGATGATATCAAATGTACGTATTATACAGTCTATGGACATTCACCTCGCAAAGAGTTATCCGTATAAACTTCAAGAAAGATTTCACATAACCAGTGATTCTAATCAAATCATAAACTGCTTATCAGCACTTATTAATAAGAAGGGGTCTGAACTGCAGTGAACAAGCTATTCATCACACATACTCACTACAAATCTTAGAGGAGTTACTTTTCCAACCTCAGAAAGGAGAAATTTGCCTACATATACACGTAAGGATACCAAACGCTATCCATAAATGGAAGTTAAACTAAGTGACTGAAAAGTTACAAAAATGTTCCTAGCTCTGAAGACACGCTTTTCTTGTGGTGCATGTGAGAGCTAATATTTGAAGAAGTGAAATGAATGATCATGCTGCTACTGATCTGTTTCAGTACCTTTTTGCTGGTCTTGGTTTTGCTAATGTGTGTGACACGCCTCGCCCCAACAGTCAAGAGCAAGATACGGAGAAATAATACAGACAGCGGGGGTCTAATCAGCAGGAGAACCTCAGACTACAACACTCAAGAGTTCTCACATAGTGCCGGATTGATGCATACCATAGCTGCTAGGCAATACCTTCTGGCTCACACCAGAGTGCCCTTTGCATGGAAGCCCAGGCACAAGCGGGAGGATGGCATGCAAGTCTTATCTTTACGTGAAACAGGACTCCACCTCAGTGCACATGCAGAGCTAGGAGGCAGAACGCATTCTCAAACTCCTGAAGGTCAACATGGCCTCCTTTATACTATCAAGAACGTGCCTATTTGAATACAAAAGTATCAAGAAGAAAAAAAAAAAGAAAGAAAGAAAAAACCCACAAAATTTTACTATT
This sequence comes from Ibidorhyncha struthersii, assembly GCA_013398815.1. Lineage (NCBI taxonomy): Eukaryota > Metazoa > Chordata > Aves > Charadriiformes > Charadriidae > Ibidorhyncha > Ibidorhyncha struthersii. The sequence goes on from VZSZ01003984.1 coordinate 69,782, forward strand.
CCAGAATGAAGACAGACATCAAAAAGCAAATCACTTCCTTTTGTAGGTTTTGGGGTTTTTTTTGTTTTCCAACAGAAACCAAAATTTCAGAAGTTCAAAGATGGTACATTTGGACACGTTAGATTGAGAACCATAAGAAAATCCTCGTAGAAGCTATATCAGGACTTGAGCTAGATTAGCAGTTTATACAGTTTTAATACAAAAAACGGAAATCAGTTTCAGTGAATGGATAAAGGCACTTTGGTCTTAAACAAAGTATTACATAATGAACTGCAATGATTAATAATATTACGGATTTTATTACTTCTTGTTACACAACAAGCAATAACGAATGTTTTATCAATAAGAATGCACGTGGATAGGAAAGACTGTGAGGTTTTGTTTGTTCTTCAGTAAGGCATTTTCATTTTATTGAAGGTAGAAAAAATTATTCCCCAGTCTTCTGTGAGTGGTGCCTTTGTTAATTTTACTACTACCAAGCCCTGTGATTTTCTGTAGGCAAATTTCACAAGCAGCAATGTGAATTCACACAGAGTGGGCAGTTTGAGCCTGTCAGTTCATAAAAATAAGTTTTATGGTGGTTCTTATAAACTCCACAAAGTTGGACTGACAGCATGTGCTTAATAGTTAGACTAGCTGACTAGTACTCAGGACTTTTGCATTCTTGAGTCTCTTACTAACTTGTTAAGTGAATGCAGTGAAGTCATGTGGCTTTCCCACAGAGCAGTCTCCCTGCCTTCATGATGACACTCCACCCCCAGTATCCCATAAAGAGGATTCTGGGGCTCAGGCAGATGGGGTTTACGGTGTTCTTTGAGGCTTCTAGGTGAAAGTTGCTGCCATCAATGTTTTCCAACTGTAGGACCTTAAAACACAGTGCTTATATCAGTATGTGCTCTGTTGCTCAAATCAATAAAAATAATAATTAAGGAAGTTCATTTATACTACAAATATTTAGGTGACAAATATTAGGTTTCTGTTAATATCGATCTTTAGTGCCTTGGATGAACCAAGAACAGATTTGAGTACAGAGCAGTAAAACCCAGATGTTGCAGCTCTCAGCTCTATATACCTTAGTCACCTGATCACGCTGCCCCCCAGAAAATGACATGTGAAGAAAAGCCTGAAAATAAACTATATTCATTTTCCAATACATCTTGCAACTATACCTTCTGTGTGCATGATCCCTAAAGAGAGTGGGTAGAGACAAGAAGGTATGTTGCAATAATATACAAAGTGATGAAGCTCATTTAGCATCTTTTAATGCCCACCTCATTTCAGAATCTCAAAGTTTAGTATTTTCACAAATGAGTTTTGAGGAGACTGAGATTTTTGTCCTGTGAATCTGATATTGGCAAATATTTATAGCAAGGAGAAGACAATTGTTATTAGCCACTCTATTTTTTCTTTTTAAATGAAACAATTTTGCAGTTAAAGCAAAAAGCAAATGCCAATATACCTTTCCAGAGCAGTCTACTCAATTTTAACTGTAAGGGCCATTCATCACAGAGTTAGCTGCTTCCCTGCTATGCCTGCAGCAAGTTCCAATTCAAGTACATTAAGCAATTGGCCTTTTGATGATGCAATGAATTGATGGCACTACAACTTTATTATAGCTGGATCGCTTATCAAATAACACTTGTGGAAGTCTGTCTTCAAAGAGGAAGTAAGAATAAGGCAGAAGTAGGAGTAAAGGGAATTCACAGAAAGTGTTGTATTCTAAATAAAACTTTTTAAGGTTTGGGTTTTTTTTAAGCACTGCCTAGGACAAGTATGTTGAACATTTCTGGCATACAAGCTTTTAAAAACACTTTTTTTTTCCATGAGGTATAATGCTGTAAAAGGAGAGAGGAGAAAAGCTGGAAAGCCAGTTTTGTGGGATGAGACTGCATTGTAAACTCATCAGGAAAGGAACAGTACACATTGGTACACGTTGTTGCAGTTTTGGCACTGCGCATCCCTGATTTTAATTGGGACCCCCAGGCACTTCTCAGTTAAAAACAAGAGCAGTTCTAGTAATATTGAAAAATTATCCAAATCTGGAAATCTCAGCTATCAACTCAAAAGAACATTTTGGCCTAAATCTTTGGGCAGTTGTTCTTTTGTTTTGTTGTTTGGTTTTTGGTTTGGGCTGTTGTTTTCTTTTTTTTTTTTTTTTAATTTCCACAGCAAACTTACATTTTTTGTGAAAATATATTTAGCCCCAAATCCAGTTTTCTTTTGAAAAATAAATTAAAACACAAAATTCATCTAGTCCTACCCTTAGAGTGCTATTGATAACAGAGGAAATATATTAAGTGTAGAAGACTGAAATCTCAACAGAATTTGTAGGACTAAAAGACATGTCTATAAAACACCTTTAAAATAACGGAGGCAACTTAAAAGTGTATTGGTGGCAATTCTCAAAATGTGCAAACTTCATATGGGATACACAGGGCTATAGATATGATGATAGATATGATGATACTTAACGTAGCTAACTGCAAGAGACAGTTGGTACATCCATGAGAAGACAACAGTTTTTAAATGCAAACCTTTGCAGTTTGGGAGATTTATTTTCAACATAACTGGTTGTTTTCAAATCGAGCGCTTGCTCGGCCACTTGACTAGTAAAGCATCTAACAAGTGAAAGTCAAATGCAAGATATCAGCACTACGATATTTTTCTATAAATATGAAAACACAATATGTTGTGCAGATCTGTGTGACATTAATTCACAGGGATTCTAATTACCCAAGTAATGCTGGGCCTTTAGATAAAAATATATATTCTAAGCATCACCTTTTATCTCCTAATTGATCCTAAGCATATAAGAACTATTCTGTTGCATGAGAAGACTTAAACTTTCCAACTCATTAAACACTACAGTTTCTTGTTGGTATAAAAGAAGTCCTCACTCATACAGTTTACTTTCGTATTTCACGAGAGCTGCTTCTCTCCAGTTGCCACAAAGGCAAATAAGAACTGCCATCCTAATATATGTCAATATCCAAATCTACCCAAAATCCCTCTTCAGAAGTACTCGATAGCAGATGTCCACATGTATAAAACTCCCCTAATGGATATTTATGCCATAAAATACTATTCTTCAGCCCACACAAATCAGTTTATCTCCAGTCAATATGTAAACCTGAAGAACAATGAGTGTCTCCAGGTTTTACCTCACTGAGCATTAACATGAAACTGCAACATCTGTATACACGGCAGGCTCACTGAGCAGCCTGAAAATTTCATACATGGAGCCATTGCTACTACTCTTTTCCCCAGCTACTCTCTCATTGGCATTGCTGGACAAGCCAGACAGGCTTTAGAACACTATTTTGAAACAATCTTTATCACAATACAGCACAATCTGGATGCTCAGCATAGAGGCTTCAGTCAACCCTAAAATGAGTCATATGCATGTTTTGTCAAACTGACTGAAGAAAGAAAAACTTATTTCCCTTTCCCTCTCCCTCTCCAACAGGCTCTTATTTTCTCCTCACAAAGCGTATGTGAGTTAAAAAAAAATTACCTTGTGTAGTACAGGCATGAAAACTTACATTTAAAACTTCTTTTCTTTTGAAACATTTAAAAGTTAACTTACTAAACAATTTCAGCATATGCAAAGAAAAAAAAAATTAAAAATAAGACTTAGCCTGACAAGTTCTCAAGAGCAGAAGAGTGAAAATTGCACACACAGGTCTGTGCCCCATGTGGCTCCCAACAGGTCATTCCCAACAAGCAAACATTGAGTTTAATTAGCAACAACCCATCTCCAATTTTCAGAAAGGGACGAGCACAGCAGAAGGGGTTCAGTTCATAGGTGACAAATGAGCTTTTCATAGAGTTACGAGCTGAAAATCCCAGCCCTGTACCCAGTCCTCTCAAACATGCACAGCCTTTCCCTAGACAGCTTAATTTAGATGGGTTCCCTACAACACGTGGGCAATCATGGAAAAAGCAAACAATGTTTGGAGATAAAGAATCCGTGTCCCTCAAAGAAGGCTGAAATGTTTTCCCAGCCTGCTTCTTCAGCTGCCCATCTGTTACCGCACGCTGTATGTCAAACTTGATCTCAGAACCATCGGCACAAAAGGACATGACAGACTCAAGTGGGTGACGTGAATAAGGAGTGACATTTGCAACGTTAATAACGCGAGCTGGAGAGATTAATCAGTAACTATTTCCATGCCAAAAATAAGTGGTCTACCCCTCTATTACCTTATTACTCCAGATTGTGGAAGTAATGTTTTTTGGAGCTGTGATAAATGGAGGAATAGGTAGAATAGTGTGGAGATACATGCCTGGAGGCAGGCTTGTTTGTCTAAAGGTTTCTTAATTTTCTGTCACATTTCGGTCTAATAAAATATACTACCCCTCCCCTCCAGACTCTGCCTGTTACTGCACGGGCCATTAATATTGCAATTACATATGGTATTCAGTCTAGATCAGTACAATTAAGTATCACTTAAAGACTTGACTTCTAGTTTAGCAGTCACCTCTCCTCAACACATTGGGACTATTTGTCAGGTAAATATTTCATTTGATACATCCCAAAGCAGGAAATTAATAGGCCATCTGCATACCCATCATCCATTCATTGTGCAAGATTCCTCTTCATAAGCCTCCTTTCGAAGCCAACGCAATCTGATTACAAGCATCTAATGACAGTTTATTCCCAAAACAGTGTGAAAAACATTCCCCTTCTCTTCCCCAAGTCTGTGCCACAACACGATTCAGATTGGATGCAATGAGCCCCTTACAAAATTACACATCAAAACCCTAAACAGAAGTCAACGCATGTTTTAGTAAAAGTCAAGGGCCAGGTTCTGCCATTCTGCTGTGGATGCATAATGCCCCACTCTGCGTGAAGCCCCCTTTGTAGTGTTAGGAATATACAAGTATTAAGGTGCCAAGTGCACAAGTATTAAGGAGCCTGAACTAGAGGAACTCAGTCTGACTCAAAGCCAAAGCGTATTGGAAACGTAACAAGTGATTTCCATGGTCGTTTTCTGGAACAAGCGACTAGCTTTGAAATTTCAGAGCATTTTGCAATACAATCCAAACAACCTCAAATTAAGTAATTTGTCTGAAATGCCCAGGAATCTACTGCCCATCAGAAAGAAAGAAAAAAAATAAATGAAAAAAGAGTTAAACATTCAAACACATTCACTTTTCCTTTTCTTCTTGCCTAAAACCTCTTCTTCCCTTGGTCTTGGTTTGCTCTCTTTTAATTTCATCCTTCTGCCATCCAGTATTAGCTAATGAGATACACAAAGCATTCGACTCTTTGAGACTGCTACTTTCTTTCTAAATAGTTTAATGAAAAAAAATTTCCAGGCACTACAATTAAGTCAAAATAGTGTAGGATCACTTGCGATTTTCAACAAGCTGCCAGCCTTTTTTCCCATCACTTTTTCTCCCTTTCTCCAATTAAAAAAATAAGAGTATTTTTTAGATCAGTCTGCAGAAATACATTTCACTTTGGAATTCACGCACATGTTCTTTATAAATCACTCAGCTGAATCAAATTCATATCTGAATGACAACGAACGATTACACAGTTATTGAAGAGGAGTTCATTTTCTCTAATCATCCTGTATATTGAAAAGGAAAAAAAAGATACAAAAAGTGTCTTTTACTCTAACAGAGAGATTAAAAAAAAAAAAAAAAAGAAAAGAAAAGAAATATACTCTGGAAAAATTGTGCAGAATATTAATGGAGTTTCCATCATCATCTTAAAAGGTTTTAACAATCCCTAGGGTTGAATTCTCACAGTGCAGTTCTGGATACCTTAATGTAAAATTAACATCGGTACAGTATAATGTTGCTGTTACTCATTCACTTCCCTACTAACTTGGCTTTCTTATAGCACTTTCAGACACAGATTTAAGAGTATTTGACTGCTGAACTACTTGGTGTATCTCTCTCTTGGCGCACCTTGCCCTTCAGATAGGAGCATATCTACAAAGTGTGGCAAAAAACTGCTCATAAGGTGAAGTGCAGAGCTCATCAGTACGGACAGACTTTATGGCCTTCTGAAAAGATTTCTTACATATAAATTAGCTGAAAATATTCTCATTCTTCGTAGAAGCAGCAAGAACCACTGTGAATCCTAACGAACTTTTTACCTTACAAATACACAGCTTGATAGGACACAGTTATCAAACTGAAAGAATTGCCTCTCAATTATTCTCCTCTCCTCTGGTCATTATACTATGGGACAGAACTAATGCCTGCTCTGTCTCAGTAGCTATTTCTAGAACACCAAAATATCCAACTCTGATTTATCTCATTGTTAAATAAAATTGTCTCCATCTTTCTAATCTTTTCTCACGTGGAAGCCTCATGATTTTTGCCGCCAGGCTGTGGAATCCTCTTCTGTCAGCTCTACTTTTTATATCACAGGGAGTCACCATGAAATGCAATATTCACAGGGCAGGAGGCCCATCTTTTCCCAGAAGCGCTCTTCAATCTTTTGAATATTATGTCCCACCATCCGTTTGCTTTCTGACTTCCTTTGCACACTAAGCAGAGCTTGTCCTTCCAGGAATTCTGTCCAGAGTCAGTATCCCCACGCAAAAGGGGACAAAAGGCAAGGCACCAATTAAGAAGCCTTTAACCTACGAACTACTTGCAAGATATATACAGCTCTAATGCCAATCCAGAAAGGCTATTTCACCTCATTTAGCGGTATCAGTATGTGACAAAAGCCTGGCCAGGCACTGCTACGAGGTGTCCTTGATACCAGGTGTCTGGGAAAGCCTAGAGCCACCATTAATAAGAATTTGCTAGCTAGCGATTTGAAAGGGTCCTTGCAAAAGCGACTCCATTGTTTCTACCAGTGTACGTGTATATCCAGGTGGTCTTGAGAGTCATTGCCTCTGCGCTCTAGAAGAAATTACACTGCACACATCTGAAGGATATTCATAGTCCGTATCTCAGACTGATACATACACGATGCAACCATTTTGTACCAGAACTGGAAAAGCTCAGTACCTTACCATGGACTGAGCAGTTTGGAAAACAAGAATACTGACTCATAAAAGAAAGAAAAAGAAGAAAATTGGAGCTTCAGAAGTTTACTTCTAATGCCAACAAGGAATGAAATCGAACTCTCTTCAATGTGTTGTGAAAGCAAAATGGCAACCTAGTGCAGATGCTTGAACTTGAGTTTCTTGTACATCGGCTGAGTAACTTAACCACCCAGCCAGTATCCTCCAACTTACCTTTCCTCTATCCCCTTCACAGGCCTATCCATTTTAACCACTATGACTCTGGAAAACAGTTCTGTATCATTTAAGAGATATTATCAAATACTCGATCAGTCTAGTCAGAGGCAATATACTAGAAAAAGGCTGTAGCTGAAGTGGGAGGAAAATTCTGAAAACAACGTTGTGCGTTGTTTCTGCTGCTGCGAGGTTGTTCTGAATGGTGGAGGAGTACTGCAAAATGATAAACATGCATTCACACGTACCACAGACTTACTGCAAAGGTATCAATAATGACATTTGTAAGAATTCAGGAGTAGGGAAGAATCTACCCTATCCTAGAATGGGACGCACTTGAAACTTAAAAAATGCGCTATAAACCTCTCGAAGCAATATAGGGATGTTAATTCTAAAGAGCATGGGCAGTCTGCCTCTCCTTGATTTGCTAACTTTTGGAGGAAAATCTATTTACATGCAATACATCAGATCCACTCCTCCTGCTAAAGGCACTGAGAAGTGCTGCATACTGCAGTATCTGTTCACTTTTGTAACACCACAGGAGCAACCACAGTTAAAGAACATTAATGCAGATTAACTGCAGCAAAAACTATAATGGACCAAAGCTGAAAGTCCCAACTGGTCAAGCCAAAGGCAGTAAGGGACTTCATTGCTCCATGCAGTCGGAGAATCAAGGTCTCAGATACGCGGTATGGAAATACCCCGCCATGAGCAATATATGCACACTTCCTGTTTGTAGTCATCATCTTGAAACACAGTTATCGCAGAACTGTATCATCGCTTCACCACTTGCCAATGATAATGCAGTATGGCTTGTTATAAATAGCTTTTGACATAAGCATCAAGAACAGGGGTGTTGGGGGGGGGGGTGTTTNTTAGAAGATTCAACTCTTTGCATTCAAGATAGTTTCCAGGATAGAAGAGAACAGAATATTTGCAAATGCACAGAGAGACAGCTAACAGACCTGTAGCAATTTCCAGACTACTGCTTCAGCAAAACCCTTCAGGAAACACCTGCTGGCTTGTTGCTGCTGCTGAGGGTAACTTCTGCAGTCTGCTATGTACTTTTTGCCTCTGCCAGCTCCAACAGTCATTCTTTACTGGCTGCTTTCTGACTTGGGACTACCCATAGCTTTTGTCTACAACAGACTGCTGACCAAGGACTGCCAAGCACCTATTGCAACCGTTGCTTGGCAGGAGCTATATAACCAACAGGCAAAGCGCTGCTAATGGTGTTCCAGCAGTTGGTGCAGCAGGAATGCAAAGGAGGCCAGAACCTCTGCTGAGGACTGTGCACCAACAGTGGTGATGTGCCATGTGGTCTCCAGCACCAGCTGGAGCAAGTGGCCTTGGCACGTTCAGGGCCTTGACCCAAACAGCACTACTGAGCAAGAATGCCACCGCTCAGGTCTGAGGCTGCAAGGAGTGCTTGGTGCCCCTCCCTGAGGTTGGGAACAGTGGTTTTCTTCTCTGTGGGAAGTATGCTGTGGGACTTGATTGCCAGAAGAAGGAGCTGTGAGAAGACATGAGGATGCAGACCATAAGGGAGGAAGAACAGGAGATCAACATGGTCTTCGCAGAGGCCCTGCAGAGCTAAGAATGCAAAAACGGCGTTGCAAGGCAGGAGGGAAATCTAGCGACTAGACGCAAGGGATCGAAACTCCCAAGATGGGGGAAGACTGAAACTTGTAATTTCTAGCAAGACAACTGGGGCTTCTTCTCCACTTCTAGTTCTGGAAACAGGAAAGAAAGGTCACTTTGCATCAGGGGAGGCATCAAAGCCAGCTAAACCTCAACCAAGTGTGTGCATAAAGAAGAAATTGGGAGTGATAGCTGTTGGAGACTCCTTCCTACAAGGAGAGAGAAATCCTTCTGTTGGTTTGACCTGTTGTCTCAGGTTTGCTGCTTACCCGGGATGCGGTAAAGAAATTGCTGAACCTTTTCCAGCCCTCAGACTGTTACCCCCCACTGCTCATCCATGTGAGCACCATAAACAAACAGGAGGAACTAAAGCTGCACACGCAGTCACAGAACTGCAGCATGGTTGGAATGACACGGCGGGATGGCTTGCACAACTGGCATGCTGTGATGGACAGGTATACGCACCCTTCAGGAAAGGTAGGCAAGGAAAACAAAGAGTGGGGTTGGCCCTCTATCTGAAGAAGCAGCTTAAATGGAAACACTGCCAGACTCAGGCCATGCAGGATATTTCTGCATAGTGTCAAGGATAACTTGACTTGAGCGCTAGAGGGCCAATCACAGGTGGAGAACTTTTTCTCCCTGAGGACAGCCAGGCAGCAGAACGGAGGGTTTGTGCAGGATCCACCCTTGGAGATTTTCCAGACCCATCTGGATACATTCCCAAGCAACCTGGTCTGAGCTTATTGCTGAGCCTGTCTTGAGCAGGAGATTGGAGTGAAGACCTCCTCAGGTCCCTTCCAACCTGAGGGACCCTGAGACTCCGGGGGAAAAAAATCCTCTAATTCAGTGGCAATCACAGATCTGCCTGCAAGGAAAAGGTGGTAGTCAGAGGTAGATAAATTTACCTTTGTGCATGCAATTATGTACATTTTTCCTTTTTAGTAAAAATTACAGGCATTGACATGAGACAGAGGTGTTAGAGAGTGTTATATTTGAGACAAATAAGCACAAAAGTAAACTCCAGATAATCTACCATTAACTAAACTAGGATAACACTCCTACACTTAAGTTATTCCACAAAAAAAGTTCCCTAATCAGTGCACAACATGCCTTATGAGATATAAGACTCAGGTTCATAGTCCTGACCCCGCAGCCCGTGTTATTTTATACATATATATGTGCCTGTAGAACTGAGCAGGGCAAAGTAAGGCTGGACTCACATCACCTAACACTGGCCACCTAAACAGAGGTTTACTCTTTTCTCCAGGGTTTTCTCCTTAAGCTCCCTGTACAGTCTCTAACAGAGTCACCCTCCACTAAATCTCCCCTTGGCAGACAAATACAATTAGGCAAGATGAATTCTACCCTTCACAAGAGCTGTTCGCAAAATCAACTAAGCACTTAAAGCCAAACACTGTAGTGAAAACAACTATCCCTAATAATATTAAACAGGCTGTAACTGAACTCATAGCAAGTGCACGGCAAGCAATGATTCTTCCAGTTCCTCCCATTTATTCCTCAGTGTGTGTGTGACTTACTGGTTTAGACCTCTCTTGCTTAGACTGTTAATTGTCTTCAAGGCTGGGGAGTGTTCACATTACTTAGGTAAACCAGCACTTGTGCCACAGTTTAATCTCAAACACTTGTATTAGTCGCATATTACTCCACCCCGAAAGCCACTCTACCTTTCAGCAATTATCTCTGTAAGATAATTAACTCAGTACATATACCGAATTAACAGAAAACAGAGAGAGAAGACATCTAAAGTGTGAGACAGACTGCGCACAGAAACATTGAGGCTGTGAGAATAACAAGAAGCAGACTATCTAAGGCAGACAGGCATGGTAGTTGTCTCCCAGCTTGACCCCAACTCCAGCCTTGGCTCCATCCCCACACCACAGGACCCCAGCCTTCACCTGCACCTCTGTTTCGTGATTCAGATGTAAAACAGCCTTTTATCTGGAGGTTTATTTTGTAACCATTCCAGCATGAGGCCAGAATGAGGGCCTAAGATACAATTTTTCTGATTGAGCATCTTGGCATCTGAGTTGTCGTGTAGATGGTATGGGAGATCACGTCTTTACAGTCATCCTGTCCGGTCCTAATTATAACTTGCAGGACGTGGGGACTGGGGGCTCAAAAGCCTAAACAGAAAATGTTGCTCAAACTGCAATAAGTGGATTTTTTTTTTTTTTTTAAGATCCAGAGTTTCACCCTATTTATTTCCTTCTCTATAAAGGCACAGAAACTTGCTTAGGTTTTTGACAAGAGCCTAAGTTTTGCCGTCCTGCCTTCGCCTGCCCCGCTACACCCCACACCCACACATGCACAGTGACTGACCGTGTGTGAATTATCAGACTGTGGAGTCGCTCAAATGTGACGACTGTTTCCCATAACAAGCTCCCGAAATAAAGAAAGTCCGTCAGCTCTCCAGCATTTATCACAGCACCCTTCTGTAGGGTAAGGAAAGAGTCTGAACTCTGAATGCTTTTATAAAGCCTAGAACAGCATACGTTGTACTTTTCAAGATACAAGATGTAACTCTTAACAAGTTGAATGCTGACTGTTAGATGTCCTTGTGCACTTGTACAGGGCAAAAAATGAACAGTCAGTCTTCCAAACCCCTTGTGAAGTTTCAGTGAGGGTTTGACTGATGACCCGTAACATTTTTAAAATCCTCCTTTAAAATATGGAGGAAGTCTACTGTTTCTTTCCATAAATAATACCTTTCAAAGTTTTATTCATGCCTGGAACAGATTCAGTATTTTAAGTGAAATAAACATTGTTTCATAATCTGAGGAGAGCCAAACAACAAAATATTTCTCCTCTAACTTATTTCTGTTACATAACATTAGTTTATAAAGTAACAGGCAAGTAAGTGGAAAACATCCAGCAGACCAATTTTGAAGACATCTTACTAGATCAGGAGTAGATACAAGGGATTTTAAAAAAAAAAAAATTAATATGGGATGAGGAAAGATTAAATCATTTTAATGATTAAAAATAAATAAAAATTGGTGGTAAGAAGTGACCTATCAAATTTAATAAACTGTTTAGCTAAGGTTTAGAGATACTCTGAACTAACACCAAAAATGAACGTCAGATCATTTGAAAAAGCTCCCCCAGATCTGCAAACCTGCTGCTGATTATCCCAAACTAACAAATAGGAGGACTAGAATGTTAAACATATCACACAAAGCAAAGGGGACATGCAACTTTTAGGCAAGATCATGCTACCTAAACCGCAATACTTCCTTGCAAATGTATTTTTCCAGAAAGGGCAAACATAACTTCCCTTCTGCAAGGTCTGTAGCTTATTATTCTCTGTGATGATTCACACTGTACGATAACATTCCTATTTGAAAAACAGAACCAGTGCAACTTTAAAACAAGTACATATTTCCATTCAGGACACTGTAAGTTTCAGTTGATGAGCTGTTTGATCCTTTGAAGACCTATACAGTTGCTCTATTCGATAATATACCCAGCTGCCTAGGTTGGTTTTGCCCTTTTATTATGGCTGTATCCTTTGGATAGGACACCAGCATCAAACCACTGAATCCTTATATGACTCTCTATGTGGCCTGTGGCATATGTTAAGTCAAAAAGCAGGTAACAAAAAATATTACTGGAACTATTCGGCAGTACTGGCAAAGTTTCAAGCCTAAGGTTTCCAAACAGTACAGCTTGGGAAGTGTTGATAAGACCCAGGCAGTAAACAGACGCTGAACAAATGTCTCAGGAATGGCAACGTGAAGTGACAATTCAAGCAAACTTACCACAATGAGATTATTTTATCTCTCTGTACTGCGAAAAATAATACGTCACCACTGTTCTTAGTAAGTGACAGAATGAGGTGCTGCAGTCCCATGCAAGAGTAAGTAGTTCACAGGGAGGGGAAAAATGCCGCACAGGACACAGTCTTCGCATGGGTTTCTTCCATTTCTCGCCAAGGATAATTTTAATCAGTCAGAGGTTTCGAGTAGTCACCAAGCCATATCCACACTCTACAAAACAGGCTGTGTGCTGTCTACAAAGCATGCTTTAGCGTGGCTTAGAAACAGTCAGTATGCGGGAAGACAGTTAACTTATTCAAAGGGCAAGAGGCGAAACAGCTTTATAGTATCTTCAGTCACAACCATTAGTTTCACTGATGACTGTAAATGTGTAATGAGAACATTCCTGAGAAAATGATCTCCCAGAAGCTTTCTAACCATGCACACTGTTGGTGCATGAGGAAACTGCTGCGTGATCTCTGCGCATTGATACAGTCACAGAGCTACATTTAGACCAGAGCAATTATCTACTGTACAGTTATCCTCCTCAAAGCTGTTTCAAAAACATCAGCTTTTAAAAATTAATCACTTCTAGCTGGAATAGTGTTTAATCAACATTCACTACTTTGCTTGGTCATTCTTTCACTTTGTGAGAAGGTGGTGGTCATCATTATAATTGCCTAAGAGCTATTCCTGAAGATGAAAGTTTCTTGCCTTTCCGAGAAAATTCTTGCCAGTGTCTCCTCACACTAGTTTGGAAGAGCCCTGAAAACAGACAGTAACACTATATAGAAGTTGGGATAAAATGGTTTTCAAACAACAGAATGAAAATATTTATATTAGCTAACAAGTTTGAAACCATTGGAGCAGACAGAGCACACAGAATTCTCTTGGCTGGCTAACACATGGAGATTCAGCGTTTCTCCTTGCATTGGAGAATCCTCTTAAACACTTTTAAACACACCCACTAAGATAAGGTCTATGATGCATTAAACCCATCTTTTTCTCATCTAGACTAGGCATCATAGCTTGGTACTGCTTGTGGGATATGGATACGTTTGGGAAAACCACTTAAGTCAAACTGATTTCCTATAAACCACTTAATAGCCTTGACTGCAACCTCGACTGGTTTTTGTATCATGCAACAAAGCTGAACAGCCCTATAATCCACCCTTGCTTTCCCAGTACTGCCCACTCGTTTCCTCCTTCCCTTCTTTGCCTACAAACACATATTCACACACAGATCACATTTCCCGTTACTATTACTTTCCCAATATTATGTATGATTTTGATACTACAGTAACAGGAAAATATTTAAATAATACCTTCATCCTGATACTGACCTAACATGTCTCTACGGCATCTAGAAGTTTAGTTGTTCAGCAAAACCCAGTTTGCAACTGTATTTCAGCTTGAATTTGCAGTGACAAGGGTGACAATCAGTCACCTAAAGAAACCTGTGTCAGGACATTTGAAGTGCCCTCAGCATCCAAAGAATCCACAGTGGGTTGGCACACAAGACATACGGAAGACCCATGCCCTTTTGAAATCAGAGGCCATGTGGTTTTGTGAAACAACATAGGATGTCTGTGTGTCAGCAATTATCCTCTGACATTAAAGCTGTGGGAGTCCAACTGATAGAGCTAGAAGACGCGCTTCCAGACTTATACTTCTTCAGATCTGAGAAACAGCTAACACCTAAGAACTGTGTTACCTATTTTTCTGATCAAATAACAAGCTTTCTACTTTTCAGTGAGCTGAGCTCCAACTCAGTTTCACAAGAACATTAGTAACCTACATTCTCATTCAAGAGAACTACTCCTCAGATCAGGAAACACTGCTGAATTGAAACACAGATTTATTAAAAACTGTATTATATAGTTATGGCAGTTTAAGTGTCTTCTTATTCAAAATGGTTGTTAGACATCTTTCTTACAGAAGAGTAATGCCTAACAGCATAGTTAAACTAACGTCATTTCGTGTCTTTCTGTTTTCCCTTGATACAAATCTAGCATCAATTGAAAGACTCCTCTGTGTATTCCTGACCAAAATATGGAAGACTTTTATTAATCCACTGAAAATGCATGTCACTTCTAAACAGTAATAATCTTAGTTCAAAGCAAAAATATTACATTTTTCTGCTTCCTGTTGTGTTCATGCTTTCCCTAATATTCTATGTCTGTTCCTCCAGATGAGATCCCTCCACAGAGACAAACCCATCATGCGCTCATAAAATGTGATGTCTGGCTAGCACATTCCTAATTCAGATTGAAAGCTTTTGCAGAATCTGTGTGCATATGATGCTTTGAAGAAACATGCTCTCCTAATTACATCCTTTCAGCAAACAGCTGGAAGAATAAGCAGGTGAATGCTGTAAAGTCTGCTATTATAACAAAAGTTTTCCAAATTAAGAATGGGCAGCTACATATATGCAGACATCACAAAGCCTGCATCAGAAAAAGCCAGTCACGTCTTTGTTTACCCTGTTTTCCCCATTTGCATCAGCACACAGAACTCAACCTGTTGATTCACCAAGCAAGTCCCTCATCCGCTCTCAATATATAGCAACCCAGATGTTAATCACAGCCCTATTGAAGTGTTATGCTAGAGGACAAGACAGTTTCATATGGTTTAGCTTACGTTATTCCTGCTTCTGCTTCTCTCTCAACTTCTAACACCTCCTTTCAGATGAAGGAACTGAAGAATTTTGTCATCTTTTCCTCCACCTACACCTTTTGCAGCCACAACTTCTCTATGTGCAGGTCTGCAGATATTGTGCAAGGTTTCTCAGAGCCATCCATGTTTCCAGCACTTGCATTAATAAGAGCAACTCACAGCTTTCCAGCTGCACATGGCAGAGGAAAGTGCTTTTGCTAGTGATGTGACAAACTCCCTGCAGCTTTCAAACATCTGCGAGATTCCGTACCACCTTCTGTCATTTTTTTTAACCGTCCTGAGTTGGCCCCAAACCACCTGAGACAGGAGCCCTGTCTCCAAGCCTAACCACCGCACAACCCATATTAATGTGTTAGTATTAAATGAAGCATTAAAGGATAATAAAGCTGCAATTCAGAAATATCTTTACATCTATTCTTTAAATTCCTCCCAAGTGAACATTACTGGACAAGTAATGGTGAGGAAAATCCAGGTTTTTCCTTCCTAGATGTTTCAGTTCTGAATTCAGATGACAGCACAGTGCCAAGGCTATGCTGATAAGTAAAGGCTGAACATTGCTTCCTAGAGATAAAAAAGGGGAGAGTTGATGTTGATTGTCACTGCTCTCTCACTGTTTCTCAAGGACACTAACAAAAAGCCTGCCCATCGGGTCCCATAGACAGAGTAACTGGGACGCTGCATGCCCAGAGTTCAGAGCTGAGAACTGAGGTGAAATGAAACTGAACAAATCACATGCGTTGGGAATGGTCATTTGGAAAGTTCCAAGAGATTAGGGAGAGGCTGTTTCTGTCATCACCAGACTTCTGGTTTCATCCCAAAGAGAGTCAAAACCTTCAGATATTTAAGATTTTTCTCACACGAATGCTCTGCTAAACTGTTGGGGTCTGCAACTAATTCACATCTCACTTTAAAACCAGGACAGACGCATCTATTCTGTGTATCCTTGTAACTCCACACTGATATTCATCTGTGCCGTGTGAGGTAGCTGTGACAATCCTTCCGGACCCTGACATTGAATGACCTCCAGCACTGCCCTCCTGTAGGCAACCACTGAGGGCCGAGTCCTTCAGGCTCTGCAGGTAAAGCTCTCACCTCTGGAAGTTGTGGTGTTTGTCAGCCCTCCAGCCCCTCACCTTGGCAAACTGCAAGACTGGAAATGAATTCACCTGGTCCAGCTTTTCAAGTTTTCTTCAAAACGGTCATCAAAACACAGCATTGCTTGACGTAGCTACAAGGTTGGTGATTAATGATACCTACTAGTCACTTCAGTCCTTGGTGTCTTTAAGCTCTGTCAATGAACAGATCGGTGCTCAAGTTCTTTCTGTCTCATGAGAGTCATTAAAATTGAAGCTATAACATGAAATAGAGCAAGTTGTTGTCGCCTTTGTTTATTAGTGCAGAAACTCCCAGAAGGACCGTTTGACATCACAATCTGAAAACATTCACAGTATTGCCAGGAAAGAAAAAAAAAATATTGAAAAATACCACAACTGCAATCTGTAAGAAAGCTGAAGTACAACCATTCGTATGGCTTAGCCAGTCTAAAGAAAAAGCAGCAACAAGCTGATTGCTTTTCAGAGCGTGAACAACATATTTTTACGATAGTCTTGGTTTTCTCTTCTAAGCAAATCTATTGCTGGCAAAAGGTGTTGGACTGGCTGCCTGGGAGATCACACTCACTTATTTATCCCTATGCAACACAGTTAGCATTCATAGACCAAATTTTTAGTTCTTCACTATGCTTTAATCGTGACCTACACGAGCACGGCTCAGCAGTGGTTGGACGGTACTTTAGTCTCTGTGCTTGCTCATTGCTTGAGCATTCTCTTGAGAAACAACATGCTGTTTCATTTTGAAGGGGCTTAAACAGATGCTCTGATGCCAATAACTTATTTCACAAAATCATGAGATGTAAATCACAGGACCATTGCTGTTCTGGAGCATGGATCCTACCAGCTCCTGCAGTGGGTAGTAAGTATTTCTGTCTTGACTACAAGACAAAACTGGAGAAGTAGTCCTTAGTAATCACTAAATACCACCAGAATTTGTTGAAATGTTATTAGATAGCTGAAAAAAAAACTCCAACGGGGAAATTATCAGCTCATGTGGAACTCAGTAGTATCTGTTTTGATAGGAACAGGAGAAAGAAACCCTAGAATTAAAAACCATCTTTTAGTAGACAAAGAAATCGGAATAAACAGATTCCATATACAGAACTGGTTCACTCGAAATGTTGTCAGCATCTCTCACTTTTTTTAAATTTTACTTTTTTTTGCTTGAAAAAAGAAAGAAAAAAAAAAGTGCTATCTGCTGTGATTTTTCCCAGGAAGACCAAGAAAGAAGCACTTGCATACTATCCACTCATTACTATTAACATCCCAGATTCCGAAAAGCAACCTGATGAGACAATGGTCCACAAGCCTAGAATAACTGCGTATCACTGATTAGCAAGTTCAGAAAGCACTTTCTGCACTGCATAAAGCATTGTTTCTGACAACAAACTTTGAGAATTCCCCTCTCCCCTTTTAAAAATAGCTGGTCCTAATCAAGACAATAATTAAACATAAGCTGAAAACATGTTTTATGTAAATATGAGTCAAGAAAAGTTCCAAAGCTATGAACCTTATTTACATGCACCAATAAATCTGAATGTGTTGAACAGGAGCACAGAAGTAAGACACTTGTACATGTTAAGAGTAATAACCTTAGAAGAAAAACATCTTTTAACTATAGCACTTCTGTTATGTTCAGACAATTGTTATTTCTTCTCTCTGAAGGTATGGTTGCAGCTAAGTGAGGGGGAACGCAGGTTTAAGTACTCTATGAATCAGAACGAAGGTTAGGAATAAGCAGCTGTACTGGAAAAAGCACAAACTTAAGAAAAGGTTTGCTGACCAGGCATTAGAGGCCCAGATGTCCAAAGTCCCACCCTTACATCTTGTGATAGAGAGCAGTTCTCTACTATAAATGTTCCCAAAATCTGGCTGAGAAAAAAAACCCTGAGAACAGCACAACACAAAAAAAAAACACAACACATCTTTGGAAATGATTGTGCCAAACTGTACTCTTGAGAGCCTGGGATTGGTCTTATTAAGCCGGATGCATCTAACGTATCTATCATACATGCAACCCCTCATCCATCCGTGCAATCAGGCATGTTAGTATCTTCGAGTATGGTCAAACAACAAATCCATAATATAAATACCTCAGATATTTTATGAAGGCCTTGTGAAGCATAGTATGTGCAGGTAAATACATAACAACTGGATGTTTCTACTTGAGAACTTCCTCCCCAGCAGGAGAACGATTGTTCTTCTGCATGACGACAGTCTAACATCATCATCCACTGGAGCATAACGTTAATTCAAACCCTGGAAAAATACATATGAAATTCTGTAACAGGGTCTGCATTTCTTCCAGCTCATCAGTATATGGATGGGATTGAGGGAAAGAGATACACCAGTCAAAAACCACAGTAAATTGCTTCTTAATCTTCTCTGTGGTGGTGCTCACTGAAACATGTATTGATACATTAACGTGTGATTTCTATTTAAACTAATGCACACACAAAGGAAGCCCAAGTCCTTTGCTTCTAACTTAAGGCTTATTTTCCTTTTTTGGTATTGACACTTGGAAGCCAGCCTGTCAAAATACATTACTAGCCGTGTTCTCCTGTGCCTGGGGAGATGGCATGGCACTCAGCGAGGGGCTGCCAATGTTTTCACAAGAGACTCTCATAGATGTTTTCACCTTAATGTGCGATAAATCCTTTGGCCCAGAGAGAATGCAGTGTCCATGTAGATACAGCATAAAGATCTGGAGGACTTCTTCACCTGTCATCTAATTAAAGTTAAATGCCATCCCCAAGTTATCATCTCAAAATAGGCAGGAGAACAGGGCAAACAAAATGCATTTGTTAGGGGAAAAAATTATTCATAATACTTGAATAGTCTATTGAGAATGTGCTAAAGCAAACACAGAGCTTAATCAGTAGAAATCAAACAGAGAGACTCTCTGATGTGGCAATGAGGAAAGAGGGTTTATAGCTTTCCCAGATTTGATAAGACTTGTTAGTGGCTCCAGTGTAATCCACATTAAAAGTGAGAAATTTCTCTTGAGAAAAAGTCACACTGCCAGGAGATAGCTGATTCTCTCCTGGGGCAAATTATCTCAGCAAGGATGCCTCATCCCTTCCATTTGATATATTTTTAACAAAATGCCTTAGGATTCCCTCTTCATCATTTGCAAGGGAGACATGCATTTAGGAAGTGAGAGATTTTGAAGGCTGGAAGCTTATACAGGAATTCAATTATATTCCCCTCCCCCAGAGGAGGTCCCCAAGTAAAAGCTCATTCCCACATTAACTGCCAAAATAATGTCAGTCACTAACAATTTTTTTTTCTTTCTCCCTCTCTCCTCCTGACCCCCCAAAAAATGTTGTCATTTGGTCTGACCACTAAATCAAAGACAAGGATTAAAACAACTCATTATCAATTCAAATTGAATTTGAGACACAGCTAAGACATAGGAGTTCTGAATTAGTCATGGAAATGCTGCATCTTAGGGTAATTTAAATGACCAGCTTTTTGTAATTACTCAGTGTACTGAAAACTGCCTAGAAGTTGCTATAGCTCGTACAGTATAAGTGCTTGATGGGAAAAATCAATGGACTACCTATCTGCTACTTGAAGTACCAGTTCAGAGGGGTCAACTCATTAGGAGCTGCTGGTATTATTCATTTCACCAGAAACAATTTAGCATCCTGTTTAAAAAAAAAAATATCCATTTAAATTATTTTGTTTTCTTCCTTCTTTTGGTGTTTTATTTCCTAGGAACTTCTGGATGCTCATCTGAAAGGTAGAGTGATACAGCCTAGGAGCAGCAAGTGGCAGTGGGAACCCACACCTTAGGGTTTCCTACTTGTTTCTTGAGCTTTTCCTTGTCGAAAAAGCTTTTTGACAGACAAGACACTCTGCTTCTGTGTGCAGCGTGTTAGTGGAAGACCAGTGGGATACAGACAGTCAAGACTAACACCTGCCCTCCGTATGCTGTGGATTACACATAGTTAGGAAAGAAGGATGGGGAGAAACAAGGGAATGTGAAATGGCAGCTGGGGAAGGAAGGGCTGGAGACAGATGTGATAACACTTATTTTCAGGAAATAAAACCAGAATTGTTTTCAGATACTTATGTAGATCTTCTGTGAACATCGAGAGATTAACATGAAATTGCAGTGCAAATAAGAAGAAAAGGACAAAAAGAGAAGTTCTATAGAGCAGCCTCTACCTCTGCTAACAGTTACACTAAGCTCCAACAAAAGAAGGTCCCTTTAGCAGCATAATCTGTTTTCATACAGACTTGGGAAATGAACAGTCTGATTATCCACAGAGGGACTGCATGACTAGCAACCGTTTTAGCTTCCCCCTTCTTATGCTACCAACATGACCATCAAAGTTAATGTCATTTTAACTAAGGAAGTTTCACTGTGTTGCATGCATTGAGTCTGAGTAATTCACTTCTCAGCAGCAAAACAAAAAAAAAATCAATAGTATTTTACAGAAAGATCATGTCTAATAGGCAATAATATAGGGCTTAACTGAATTCTTCATTAAGTTTTATTATCCTTCTTATACAAATTATGTGTAAGTCATGGGAGAAGAACTTCCTGTCACATCCTCTCATCAAATTGTAATCTAATTCTCCGAACATTCCTCAGTAAAAGATCTCAGATTAACTAAAATGGAAATGAACACTTACTGTACCTGTGTACCCACAAGCAGGATTACATTCCATACATGTAAAGGAATGAACACCACAAAACTCTGAAGTAAAAAGCAAGCCACTTCAATTTAGCTAAAAATAAGTCAGCGAGAAGAGCACTGTATGTCACTGAAAGAAGCCAAACTAACCCCACGGGAAGGTGTCAGGAGACTGGGTTTATTCTTACCCATGCAGCTTTCCAGATTCATACATGCACTATTTTGTTTGGTTACAATTGGTGGCAATGAAGTGCCAAAATATCATAAGGCTACAGCATATCTAATCGATATCACCTATTTTTAGAGTGTTAATCAGCTGGGTGCCTTGCTAGTGAAAAACCTATTCTCCAGCAACTGTTTTCCAGACAACTTTACATAACAAAGCCTAGAAAAGTAGTAGGATGTGCAAGACTACTTCTGCTCTGCCCTCTCCACAAGATTTGAATCAGGAAAACTTGTCAGGCACTAAGAATTTTAAAAAAGAAAGCAACTATAGAGGACCAATGCAAAAGTAGGAGTGTGTTATTGGTTCTGCTGAAATGATACTGAAGTTTATGGCTGAATTTCACCTAAACATGAACACAATTAGGAAGAACCTGAACATAACTTTCTTTTGATAGGCAAGGACACTTGTCATCATAGTATATAAGTAGCATAAGCTACTTTTTCCATTTTCAAATCTGGCGAAGTCCATTCCTTATCAAGAAAAATGTGTTATTGTCAGGACAAATTCTACATAATCAGTTACTTTTTAGGTATTATAAATCAGTGGAAAAACTATGCTCAGTAATATTCAATAGTCATTAATCATTAAGGACTTGTACTTATTGGTAATTATTCAGCACTATATAATATATATAATATAAGATATGGAATAAAATTAATTTGAGTAAAATAATAGGAATATATATCAGTAAGAAAGATTTGGTCACTATTTAATCATGTTTCATAATTATTTTGAACTTACTCCTGCTCTGGAAAAAGATAAATCCCATTACTCACGTCAGGAATCCAAAATGTATACCTTCCTCTACCAGAGCCATCACATCAAGAAATGGCTGTCTCCTTTTGAGGTAGAAAAACTGAGCAAGATTTCAAAAGGCGGGGGGGGGAAGTGTGTATCTGCACGGGGTCCAATCTCACTGCATCTTCCAGAAAGAGGAGAAGGACAGAAAGCTGGAGGGTATGTATGCCTCTGTCATTTCCAATGTTTTCCTCTTATAGAAAGCATTAGGAGAACAAAAGCTGGGATTTTCTAGGAGGCAGGTTTCCTCCTCTCCTCTCAGCATGAGGTTTCCCTATACATAGCCAAGTAATATAAACTTCTTCTGAGAATTAAAGCACAGACTTCACTTAGCTCTGTTAACTTGAATCATAGCCTCTTTTTCAGAGCTGTGTAATGCTGTCAGTATCTGATTGCACTTAAGCCACATTAGAAGATCACTCAGGTTGCAAAGTAAAACACCCAGAAAGCTATGGAATACTGAATTAAGGTTGCCAATGTCACTTTAATTTGCCCCCTTCACATACAGATTGATTATAAGCTTTACTTACATGACCATGTTCAATTTTTTCCCAAAGAACCTATGATTCTGCAGTGCAATGAAAACAAAGCACTCAACAAATCAATACCTTTTTTACTGACATTACATGTTCATTAAATTTAACAGAACCACTTTCACATGTGATATTATAGAAATAAGTCAACAGATCTCTTTTTGCACAATGTCCACCAGCCCTGAATTGAAAATTTAACGTCAGCTTCCCTGAAGTGCAGGGTTTCAAAAAGTCCTACAAGTTACTGGGAGCAGAGGAGGTCTCAGCACCCAGACGACTACGCTATACAAAGAATTTTGACACATCAAGTCATACATTGTGTGTGCGTGCTACTTATTAGGATATCAACCTTTAATGCATCCTACATTGCTGGCGTTGCTCGGATACCATATATATAAAGAAAAACTTGAGCTAAGCAGTATTATAATTACTTACACAGCTTAAGGAATTAGGGGTATTTTTATTATTTGTAATTAAGATAACCTTGTAAGGTCAATAGATAAGCTGTGGAAATGGAATGGTATAAGAACTAAGGACTAAGCATATTGTCTAAGTAAGTTGGCCAAGAGTTAATCAGGGCCACAGTGATGTCCTCAAGCACTGAGAACTGGAAGAGACGACCTCCAGGGGTCCCCTTCCGACCTCCAGGGGTCCCCTTCTGTCTATTCTATTATATGATGTTATTCTATCAATGGCAGTGACAACTACCACCATATATAATGCCCTTAGTCAATCAGCTTTGAGAGAGCAGTGATGCTTCATTCCAGCGAAGATTGCTTTAGTGTGTCCTAACAGCACTAAAGGACAAGATTAATCCCAGGACAGAGTTTTCCTCACAGAATCTGGTCCCGAGTAAACACCTAACTTAAAGACTACCTACAATGAGACTTTAGCTGCATTTTGAAATAATACAAAAGTGACAGTGGATTATTTTAATCTAATGAGGTAGCAGCTTGAGTAACCCTAAAAACAACTATGAACTAAAGTTGGGGGAAAAAAAACACACTTCCCCACTTATTTTGTATGTAACACTATTTCTGCATGTACGGTTTCACCTCTTGTGCTACACACTAACATAAATACATCACACACTATTTTTTAAGGAAGAACACGTTCACATTCACATTTTCCCTCAAGAGTATGCTAACTAAATGCTGGAGCAAACTGGAATTGCAAAGCACAGACATAGATGAGAAAGAACAGGAAAATGAGGGAAAGGGATGGAAAAGATCTCTGGTTTATGAGTTTCCTGCCCGATCGTCTGAAGTGGAAACAACAAAACCTTTATGAAAATTAGGGAAGGCTTGATGTTCCGGCCATGTGGTTTGTATCAGATGCCAACCTTTTTTAATTAGAGTACAATCTTTTTTAAAGAAATCGCATTAGTATTTTACAGGGCCCGTTAGGATGCTTCTTTCAGGGTCACAGCTATATTTCAAAGGCACTTTGGTTACATTTCCTTTTCTACTTTGTACTTCATGTATAGCATTAACAGGTACGTAGGGGGAAGAAAATCCATCCATGAAGGACAGTTAAAATATCAGGACTCTTTTTACTTGACTTTTATCTAAATGAGTTCACTGTAAAAGAAGCATTTGCATCCTAATAGAAAATTAAACTGTACAATTAACCAACATGCAGCTAAACTAAAACACCACCATGTGCAATTCTGTGTTACTGGCAGAGTAAAAACGCATTGCTATGGATCATAATGGAGGAAAATGCGTACCAACACAAATGTATACTAACACCGATTATTTATCTGATAAATTTTGAGAAGATAAATAGGACTTCAGTGAGTCCTTAGAAGTGCAAAACTGACTGCACTAGCTGAATGTCACCCAAGCAGAGAAACCTAATCTAGGAGGGGACTGCCAAGGGCTACTTCGAAGACTCATTTCCCTTTTAATCTCCCAGAGAGCTGCAGGTGCTGAGTATCTTCCAGGAAAACATGAGCAGCCCACAGCTGGTTGTCTTCAGGATAACTGGGAGTCTCAACAGTCAAATCAAACATGACTAAGGTCTCGAGTGCTCCAGAGAAAGCAAAACCAACCCAGGACTTGAAAGTTCAAGAGAGCTTTGGCTTTCTGTCTAGTTCTCCCTCCTGCTGACTCCCTCTTCAGTCTCTATTTAATAGGTTATCCACTATTCGCTTACCCAAGGGGAACTAGACAGGAGGATGACAGATGACCCAAGTTCTGATTAAATATCCTGCTTCTCTGGTATTGCTGTGATTAATCTACATCACAGCTCAGTGGTTCAGATGCAATTACTAGGTTGGGACTAATGAAATTAGTGTTGTCTACACAGCTGTGAAACTTTCAAGTTTATGAGGAAAATCATATCAATACATTATTGTTACAAAAGCATTGGAGTCAACATAGTTAACAGAATGATCAATGCAAGAGTCAATGTCTGTCATTTCCAGTGACAATTTTAGAATGGCTCAGATTCTACTCCAGCTCCTTCTCCTCAAGTTTTCTTGCACGTACCTCATCTTCCTTCCCAACAGGTCTGCGTGCAGGGGAAAGTGTTTCTTTACACGGCAAGGTACAGAGGACAGTAGTGTTTCTCCTACATATCTAAAGCACTGCTTTACTATCACTGTCACCTCGGCATTCTTATGTGATAACACTCCCCAAAGAGAAATAAAAAGAAGATGCAAAAGCAAGCAAAAGATCATTTCAGTTCAGCTGCCAGTCACCCTCCAGAGCCTGGTGACGTAGGAACCACCAAGATTGTTTTGAAAAAAACATAACAGAGGGAAAAAGAAAACCCCACAACAGCTGAATGTGGGAAATGAAGGTGGAGACCTGAGCCAAATTATCAGTTTATGTTCATTGCTGGAATTACCAACTCAACAGAGAGATACTACTTAAAACCAACCTTTAAATGAACTGCTGTCCTACCACTTCCTTTAGCTGGATGTTACACTTCTGCATCAGATGTGCGGTTTCCCATTTAGCATCATACCTCAGTCACACAGCAGGGGGCAAATTCAAGTCAGAAGCTTACTAGACAGCTAATTTGCCCTAAGTGCTAGCAAAGCATGGTTTCCAGCCACAGCAGCTACCCCACTGCGCTACACAGCCCTCCGGCTGGCAGCCAGCACCCGCTGGGCAAGGTTATTGGGAGTAGCTGCTCAGCAATTGCTGTGTGTCGGTCCCTGGAGCGGCCTCTTGACTCCACAGAGCTCACACCAGTTGTTAGACATGAGAGGGCCACAAAGCCCATCTGCCACACACCATCAGTCAGTCAACAGGCACAGGTAACACAAGGGAAAAAAAGAAAGTTCATAATCCCAGGGGGCACAAAGCTTAACCCTGTGATGGTATGTTTAAACAGACCGACATACTCAATTCTCTGTATGTCATTGATAAAACAGTGTGTTGGGCTTGTAGGAGTTTTTAACATACTTCATCTCTCTACCAAGGCTCACAGAAACCCTTCGTACAGAAGAGATAATGAACACAAACCTCCCTGATGCCATGGTTATGTACACAGAAAATACACTGAAATAAGACATAGTACTTAGGACAATGTGAACAGTGCAGGGGATGGACACACACAGAGCGGTCATTCATTCTGGAAACCATCTCAGCCCCAGAAAAAATCCTCTTGCAGCAACTCAAGACCTCTGGCCAGACACACATTCATAATTAATTAACAATCATGGCAGCAGCAAGGGAAACTGGGAGAAAAGTAGAGCTGCAAACAGAACTACAGTGTCAGCTCCACATTTAGGAAAACAACTGTGAGCATATTTACCTTCTCTGTGTTCTCCTGTCTCACACTACACAATGGTCACCTGCACAGTTCAGCGCAGAAATCTCCAAATCGGTATTTTCCACTAAACTGTCATAGCTCGAACCCACCTCATCCATGACTCAAGCCACCACACTTCAGGCTGTTGTGGCTGTGACACACAAGCACACACGTAGCCTGTCCTGCCAATGCTGCATAGGAGTGTTCATCTTTGGCACAGGGTGACAGCAAACAGGAGGGGTGGCTGTGATGTCTTAGCCCATCACATCATCACGTTGGCTTATCTGCCAGCTCCCTCCATCATCACACAACATTAAAGGGCACATTCAGCAAAGCTGCAGGGTTTAGTCTTTAGGAAGCACTCTGCAGGAGTCTCAAATCCAGTTAAAGTCAACACAAACTAAAGATGCTCAGCACGCCATGAGATTGTCACCAATTAATACTCCACATGCAGGGGAGGGGGAGTCAGCACCAAAAAACTCTGTGCTGCAAAGTGGGTGCTCTGAAGCAACCAAGCACAAGGGCTCCAAAGAAAGAAAAATTAATCTGTCAAAGACCCACACTGGTCCTCCTTCCTGCAAGAAGGCAGTAAGATAACTAGATCAGGTAGCTGTATTAGGGCCTGTTAATCAACAGGCTCCCCATTTTCCTTCAGTCTCCTGCAAAGGCACAGATCATTAACAACACTACAAACCCACAATCCATTTTGTTATTACAGCATGAGTAAGCGATAGGAGTTAGAACCAGCAGATCTTGCAGAAGGAACAGCGTGACATTTATTAGGATTTGACCTCAAGGATAAATATTTCTGTCCTTACTCAGGGCGAACTACCACTAACGTCAGAGGGGAGGACTACCACTAGCAGCAGAGGGGATTTGGAGCAGCAGCAGCGCAAGATGGACCTTCAAAAGGGGAAACAATCAGTAGAATGGCATTTGCCTGGGAACAAAACTAATCTGGTAACATGAAAATCCTCCTTCAAAACCCCTAACAAAAAGAGACAGACGACTCACAAATACCTTCCAGTCCTCTGCGATTTACTCTTACCTCTGTGATGTTTTCTTGTATTTTCTCCTGCAGGAAAAGAACAAAATACAACTGAGATAAGAAGGCTCCACTAGTGAGGAGGAGGAGAAAAGGAGAGGGTCAGAAATCAGGCACAATTAAGTGAAGTCACTTCTGCCATGAGATTGCCCCAAACCTGATGTAGCCATTCCCTTCTGCTAACTTCAGCAGTGGTGGCCACTAACTTCAGTAGAAAAAGGTGTGTGTGTTTGCCTGTATGCGCATCTTGCCCTTTCTTGTCAGACAGGGTTGCTGCAGCTAGGGAAAAAAAATTATTTACTACTCTAAATGACTTAACAGGAAGTCCAAGTGGCAGAAACTTACTTCTACTTACTAGAAAAGTAGGTTTTATGTCTCCGTCCAGCAGATAAGTTTGGCCTTATCTGTGGAGAGCCCACTAAGGTGAAGTGGTGGGGAAGCAATGCATCCAACCACATTGGCTGTGGAGACTCAGTGGAAAATCCCAGTGTTTTTACAGCAGCCATGCTCTAAAAAGAAAGTCTAGATCCTAGCAAGTTCTTTACTCCACCAAATCCCAGATACCACACTACAGAGCTTCACTTCAGCTGCACATATCTCGAGCCCTCGCTGACCTGAGCCCAGGACGAGGAATGGCAAGAGCAGATAAGCGTACTGACAGCACCTCTTCTCCTCCCCAACCTTTAGACCACATCAATTGTAGCAAAGGCTGTAAACTTCTTACTCTTCTTGGCATGGTGGATTTTGTCTTCTACAGCAGGCAATGGCACAAGCTGCCAACGCTTGGAGTAAGGGAATAACCGCGAGCCCTGCTGCATGGTTACCTATGTGGCTACAGAGTTAGCTGCAGCGGTGCAGTGGCACCTGTGTTGTCTGTGAGCCCTTGATCCTACAACAGCCTTTTCCAATGGCTTTGCCCAGTGCCTGGCAAAACAGGGCGCTGATTGCACTCGAGCTCAGCTCTGCTTTTATGTTTTAAAGTAACCCTAATGATCTCTCAACTTCACAAGTAATGATGGGAACAAATAGTGTGGACAGTGATGAAGAGTGCAAGATCAATACCCTGTTGTTTAGCCATACACTAGCAGACGGTCCCCACCTTTTTCAGTGTGTAGGTTATATTGTACAAGGGGTGTACTGCTATAAGCGTCAAGTTCTGCTTTTTCATCTCTGGTTCTGCTGCGCATGGAAAATTGTGGCTAAGGAAGGCCGAGAAAACCCAAACAAGGGGTACTGTTTCTTAAAAATAAGAAGAAACATGGCAAAAAGAAATGTAGTACTATTTTATATTTAAGAAGCATGGATAGTGTCTCCTGGCTGTCAGATGTTTCATCCAATATTACCTTTAGAAATCACACTCATGCTTGTAACTGCTTCTGTATTCTGACCATTTTAGACTAGATATTTACTTTAAAAGGATTTTAAAATATTTCATTTGCACTTCACTGTGTGAAGAATTACTTATTTAAACTTGAACAGATGCAAAGGAGTAAAAGAGCAAACATTCGTAGCGGTATCAAGATTCTATCTTACTGGCATTCAGGATGCTGACACATACAAGCAGAAGCCGACTTGGACATATCTGATTCTAAGGGAATTTTTCATTTTAATTTCAGAAAGGGGAAAAGTAGAAAATTCATGTTGAAGAGTTTAGATTCTGAAGTTTATACTCTGACAAATACAGAACTTCACTAAATTTTTTTGGAAAAAAAAGAAAACAGGAAAAAAAGCTGAAAAAATCCCACCTGAGTAGCCATTCCAATCCAGGCTGATTAAAATTTATGTTATTCCCAAGAAATCCAAATTTGTTTACATTTTTTATTTCTGCTACATAACTTTTTAAATTTTCAAACTAAGTTATTTACAAGTTAATTCTTTCCCCTTAAAGTGTCTTACGGTGCTTTCCAGCACTGTCAGAACTACTTTTATCTTTATTGGTTAGTGACTTTCATATCACTTTATAAATTGTTTCTTTTAGTCAAGCTTCACATTTGAGCAAAGATACCATTCATTAACTCCCGATTAGCTACGATATCCTTGTATATTTTAAAAAGGTGACCCAGCCTCAGGTTGCTCTTTGCATCTGAGTAATAACATCACTTTTCAGATCAGTTACATCTTTAATGTTCCTTTTACTCAGCAATATTTTTACTGTGTTAGAAAACCATGTATTATCAGAGATGACAGTACTAAGAAAAAAGCATTTGCCTAGTCGTAGGAGTTTTAAAAAACATATATACATTTTTTTATTATTGCTGTTTACTGTTTCCACACCTGTAATCCAATTACAGTCAAGGTTTAGATGTACCAAGTTAGGGACCGCATTTACCAGCACTGAGTTTGCATGTTACAGTTGAAGAGGATGTAACTAAAGGAAGCCTTGTTTACAGATTCAGTATTGCTACTGCATGCACCTGCTTTAAAAGGAACACCAGTAGCAGCTTATGATAGCCAGGAAAAAAAAATCCTGTATGCCTGAACTTCCAGCATTTCAAAACAATGCTACTCACCAACATTAGAAAAAGACGGTGTTGATAACATAAAGCTGTCTCCAAGTATAGCCTTCAGTTTGCTTTTGGAAACACAGACAATGTTGACATCTACCTGCTTCGTGCTTACAAACTTCCACGTACACCTGCCTTCCATTAAACGAGATCATTGCAAACAAGGAAATGAGAAGGTGCCCCTTTTAATACCACAGCCAGCACCAGTGGCTGGCTGCAATTAGCAGCCATGTGCGAATGAACAAGAGAAAACTGGAAGGTGCGGATTTGGGTTTGCTTGGTTGGTTGATTTTAAAAAAGATGCAGGACAAGCTGTCCTGGTTTATCTCCCCAGGAGGAGTCTATGCAAAGAACTAGCTGCTAAACTGCCTTTAGCAGATGCTCTAGGATAAACCTGGAAACAGACACATCTTCCAGGCAACCTCAAGGGACACGTGATTTTCTGAACAAACCCAAGTCTTCCAGTCAAGCTCAAGGGACACGTGACTTTCTGAACAAACCCAAGCTATCCCTCTTTCCTAGGAGGAAAAGAGTGAGAGAGACCTAAAGGAGGTGGCGTTAGCGCTTCCTACACCTGTGGGGTGTCCTGTGCTCATACCTGCAAGAGGCTTATTGTTATTACCAAATCTGTGTAAGCTCCGTTTCTTTTCCTGCTGCACACGTGCCGTGCCAGAAGAACTGCCACATCCATTCAACTCCTGTTACCCGCTGTGGAATGTATTACTCATGGGTCTACATTTAGCTTACATTAAAAACATAAATTAGAACAAGGCAGATTTATTTTTTTTTCATGCTGAAGAAAATTAGCAGGTGACTCACACTAGGTAGGCCCTATATTACTTGTGTAAACTAGAAATAACTTCACTCAGCTTAATGCCATTACACCTGCACGAGTGTAGTACGAAGTGAGTCAGTCCTAGTACAAGAAGGCTGCTGGAGCCTAATGAAAATAAACCCAGTAAGAGTTTTAAAAATAGGTATTTTGTAACAACCAAAACTAAACAAAGTGGTGGGTAGGACAAAATTTCTGACTTAGATGAAATCAACAAGACAGTTGTGCCCATTATTTCAGTATCTGCTCTTCTGGGGATGAACGAATCCTTCGTGTGGCCAGAGGAACACCAGCATATACTGGCCCAACATAAAATTAGGACAGACTTTTGAAGGTATTTAAGCAGCAACAAGGTGTAACTAGCTACAGCTGCATGGGCACTTAAGTCCCCTTGTGATAAACAGATGCACAAAATTTATCTCTGCGCTTCAATGCCCGTCAGCTTCTTCGAGGCTAAGTATCTGTTCCCAGGGTTAAGTTTCTACCTCTGCGATTTAATTCTGGTGCGCCCTCAGGCAAATCACTTTCTTCTTATGTTTCCCCTTCAGACTCTTTTCCATTAGTTTATTAGCTCTTCAGGGTTGCAGCTTTAGCTATATGGGGGTTTGCACACCAATTTATGACAGTGGGCCATAACTGGAACGCAAATAACACTACTTTTGAGTTGTTGCAAAACCCTCCCGCCCTTCCTGTGCATCTAGAAACCTAGAGATGAAGAGAATTTAATAGAAACACACAAAAACAGTGTCTGAATTTGGTAATGACGTTCTCAGGCCTTAATCTTCTGAGAGAGATGAGTGAGTTAATGCGACTGTGTAGGTACGGAGAGGAGTGAGGGAGGAGGGGTTGGGGGAAGTAAGTAACTCTGCCAACTGCTCTGTTTGTGCCCCATAATCATACAACTCAGAATATCAACCAGCTAGATGAATTGCTCTTTCACTCCTACACAGCCTCCGAAGAATTACCTTACACTTAATTTTTTTTTACTCATAATAATGGCTTGGTTAACATGGTGTTATTCCACATTTATTCCACAGGGTTTGGTATTAATGGCATCTTTTCAGTATATGGAGTAAAACTGTGGGTGCTGCAGGAGGATCTTTGCCTAACTTCATCCTGGAAATTTATACTAAAATCTGAAAGGTAATGAGCATCATGCTCTGCTCACACGCTGCTGCTAGAGACTAAGTGTTGTATCTGCCCTTGGTAAGGTCTCTGCAGGTTTGTAACTTCAGTGTGGTGATCAGCTTTAGGCCACCACTGATGGATGTGCGGTTAACAACTTGAGGTACACACAAGTGAGTGCAGATGACACTTTTCAGTGAGTTAATGCTTCGCAACTCAGGAATGTCAAGTGCCATAACCATGCCCTAAGCCTGCTGAGATGGTCAAGTGACTCAAATTTGCAGCCGAAGCTCAGAATCAGCACTCACAGTGGTTTAATCTAATGCATTTTGCTTTGCTTGGCCATTGCAGTGGGTTCGGAGGGCACACACAGTTGGTTAAAGAAGTTTAGCAAGCCAGATAGATCTTTTGAAGTCCTTAAAACTCGGTGGCCTGTGCTCTCCCCTTCGTACCACCAGCTGACAACGCACAAGCCTGAATCTAACACAGTGTCTGCCTCCAGGGTGGATCCTCGCTTCTTCAGGAAAAAGACGGCAAGGACTTTTTAGGGCACCAAGAGACTAGCTGAAGTGAATCTGCTGCAGCGGTTTAAAAAGATATTGCCCCCGGCCACCTTGTGCACAGCACCCTGCCACAGGTCCGCACCCTTGCAGCACAGCTGGTGGATGCCAGTGCATCCCTGGGCATCAGCTGCTTCAGTGCAAAGTTCAGCCTTTTGGCTTAAACTGCCGAGAACGGTGGTTTTAAGCAAAGACGTTGGGTTTCATACTGCCACCTCTGTGGTGGAGGCAGAGAAGCACAAGAAACTACCAGGACAGTAACTCCTTCAGCTGATGCAGCCTTGCCTGAGATTGCCTGCCGTACCCTTATTTTCGTCACCGACATTGGGAAATGTGATCAGAGCTACACACAGAGAAAGGAAACTCCTGCCTGAAGAGGAATATTTTACAAAAGCTATTTCTTCAGGGGAACCACAATTGTTAAAGAAAACAGTTGCCACAAGCAAATATTTAAAATGAGTTATTCAATAGGCTCGAGGGGGAAGTGGGACTTTTCTATATTTAGAAGCTTTATAATTAGCACGTTGAAGATGTGAGTGGGAGCTTAATCATCCGTTAACAAAAGCACCCAACAACGTCTGTCCTTCAGTACTGGAGTCCCACCAGGTCTGTAGCTCACGCAAGCCAGGGCTATTCATCTCTGCTTCCCTGCAGGGCTCCTCTTACCAGCTCATTCGGAAGCACAGAGAGAAAAAGCCACTTTACCCCGATGAAACATCCACCTTGTAACATGCACATTCTCACAGGTCGTCTTCTTTTCTTTCCTCTCCTGCCAGAGCTGGGCGTCTGATGTTAGAATAGGTGTTAACATAACACTACTAAAAGCCTGTTTTGTAGTTTGGCAAACCGACAGTGAGGTAAGTGATGAAATTTGGCAAAAGACAAACAAGTCTGTCTACAGGTCAAGTCTGGAAGATTCTTCCTCCTCTTTTGTTACCCATCAGTGAATCTCTGGTTTTACTGAATGATACCTCTCCCCTTCCTTTTTCTGTAAGAGCCGACCATAATTCATGTTTACTGCTTTTGCCCCCAGATCCTTCCAGCTCATTGGTCCAGAATCCCCGAGATTTCCTCTCGATGGCCATGTCTAGGCAGGAGGATTAAGGGCATTTCCCAGCTTCCAAGCCCAGGTGCCCTCTCTGGCCGTACCACAGTGCCACAGCAATTCATACCAGGGGCAGTCGCCATCCCCCTGTGCCTCACGCCCAGGGAGAGGAGAGGGGCTGGGGGGCTCGGATCAAGCTAGATTTTCTGACTGATGGGATCACTTAAATAAATTGAAAATCTTTTCACTCAGCAGCTCGATATTCTGAATCATGCAGTGCATTACCAATTAATCGTCATCATCACAGGATTAGTGATGCATTTATGTTACGTTACCAAATCCTATATTAATAATCATGCATAAATCAATTCACAAAACCCCAATCTCACAGCACACACTACAGACCGGCATCTGTCAAAGCTCAGGATCCCATGGGAGCCCTGACCAGAACTCAGAAATATACTGAGATCACCAGACTTCAAAAGGTATGATGCCATCAACTCCTGCTGGGTTTTTAATTCCTTAATTGAAACTGGAAGACCAGCTTACTTGCTTTACTCACTCCCTAGTCAATAATTTAAAAAAAAAAAAAAAGTTACTTATTTTTTCTTCCACATGGGCTGTTTACCAGAATACTGTGCTAAGTTAAAAACAATACAATCACAGAGACTAGTGACAGCAGAGAAGAAGAAATGGCAAGAAGTGGGTGAGGAAAGAAGAAAATATTTCAGCTGGTACTTGAAATTTGATGGAGGGTTTATGTGGGATTTTTAAAAAACAAGAGGAGGCATTTTAAATTGGACCCTGAACTACATGGGGACATAGAGAAATTATGAGAGGATGAGGCAGTCACTTGTTTCATTTTAAATAGATTAGAAGATCCTGCGTGCTCTGAAGCATGGGCATGTGCGGCGCAGACATACAAAGACAAGAAATGCTCACAAATTGAAACAGGTACAATTGATTTGAGTAGAAACTGAGACAAGACAGTTGAGAGGCTCGACAGAGTTAGAGCTGAAAAAGTAGGGGGAAACATTCACATCTTGGAAACAAGAAGTACTGCTACAAAGTGGAAATGAAGCTTGCACTCAACTCACAATCAGTAAATAACGTATGTAAATAATTCAAGGCCAGAAAATATCCTCTTTGATTTTGCCCAAGGAAAACGCTATTTTGATAAATTTCAGCTGGATTTTACCAGTCTAGCTACCGAGTTGTCTAAACAACTGCGCAAAAAAGAAACGTAAAGCTTCATCTCCAAAATGGATTGCAATCATTAGGACATACAAATGATCAGTTGATGTCTCCTGTGTTGCCTCTGCTTTGCTGTGACCTTTTGCCATGACAGGGCTTTTACCTGTGGCTTAACAACCAGTTTCCCGCTTGGTCATTTGGGGGTCTAATTACAAAGTCCATGTGAAGCACAGGTGGAGAGCCAATATGTTCAAATTCTCCTTACAGAAAAGTCTCTGTGATTGCACAGGCGGTGAGGAACATCTTCTGCAGTACAGCTCAAGGCAGCTGTGATCCCTTCTCTACCCATTTAATAAGAGTGGACAGAGCCTGGAGGTGGTACAGACAGGTGTTATGGATATGATCCAAGTGGACTGATGTTAATGATACTACTATACTACATGCTTTCATGAGAGCTGATGACCTTAAATTGCACTCGAGTCCAAATTCCGTTGTTGTTCACACAGTCAGAGTGCTGGGCACCAATTCCCTAGCAAAGCACGGATTCAAGTACAGGGAGGGGGAAGGAGGAAGGGGGAAATGGGGGTGGTAAGAAGGGAGTCACTCTCAAGATTTGCTCTTTCAGATAACGAGGATACAACTGACTTGACCTACTTGGCACAACTTGACCCATGGCTTGATCTCATCTCCCAGGGTTAGTGTAAATTCAGCCACTTACTGACCTTGGGCAGGAGGGTTGGGTAGGACCCCATATAGTTATAATGTTTTTATTCAAGTAGTAGCATAAGAGATGTATTAAAGGTATTTTGTTTCCTGAAGATATAAAGATGATCCACCATCAATTGTCATGATTTTGTTTAGCTTCATTTCAACAAAGGGCAATCATGGCTTGCTCAAACTTCAGTAAACAGCATCTGCTATCAGAAGAGGCAAGGTAACTGCTGTGTATGTTTCCACAACACAGTATGTATACCAAATGAGGAGAAGAATCAGCAAAGGAAAAGTTTACTTAGTCTGCACTGAACACTGTATGTATAGGAAGGTTTTGAGCAAGAGTCTGAGGTACAAGGATCTGCAGGGAGCCCTGGGAACCCCACGGGGACAACTGAATGCTCCAGCTTCATCATCAAATGAGGTTATCAGTGAGGCCAAATCAGAAGGGCAAACTCAAATTCAGTACTGGAACTGTCCTGTACTGGGCAATAGACTGGACTGGGATTTTAATGTGTTGGCATCTTAACTACAAAAGAAGTCAGCAAATGTTGTTCTAAAGACTTCTAAAAACATTAATTCATTCATGTGGATTTTGTAAAAAGTCAGTACAATTACTGAAATCCTGAGGTCCTTCCTCCACATTTACTCAGTTTTCCATCATTCCTCATGTAAACAAAAAAAACCAGCAAACAAAACCACAAACAAAAACAATAAAAACCCCTGCCATCATAGTTGATGTGGATTTAGCTGAAAAAAAAAAATGAAGTAAAAAGTAAAATGGGTCTGTTTCTGAAAATCTACCCCTTTGAAAATAATATGATCTACTGCTCATTCTGCTTTTTCTTAGTACACAAGCAGCAAATTCTCTTGTGCTTCACACATACCACATTCTCAAGAAAGTGCATGCTCATAAAAATCCCGTTACAGGAAAGTACATTTCAGGCAAATGAAGTCCTGAGGTCTGAAAAGAATACAGAGCAGTTCTCAGTATTCATGCTTTTAAAAAAAAAGAAAAAAAAATATAAGGGTTGTCAAATCACCATACTGTATGACCTCCGTATATTCACTATTTGAAAAATACATATAGTCTGACTGAGTATTGCTTTCTCGCTGGCCACTCCAGATGACTTATGGAACATTTGGCTCTGAAATTAGTAAAGGTGATGACCTGCAAAGTACAGGATGGGTGGTACTTCAACATGCCTATTCTGTAGCCTCTCCCACTGGCAGAGATTGTGGCACTTAACGCACAATGGGATCCGAGGGGCCGGGAGGGAAGAATACCTCCCTGCTGCTCTGAGCATAGATGTGCTTCACATTGTGTTTACACAGCAACACTGACCTCCGCAAGTGGGATGCCGCTTCCTTGCTATTACAATGTCTCAAAAGAGGGAGCATATACGCAATCTTTCCTGTGCGCTCTTTAGTTGTATCCTGTTCGTTTCCCTAAGAAAAGAGCTTGTGAAAACGAGTCATGTAAACAAGGAGTGTACAAGGGAACAGTTCCTCTTGGAATAAGGCAGAGCAGAATTTTGCAGAGCACGTATAGGGGCAATATTGATGCATCGTGTACGTTAGAAGCACATAATAGTGTTTACCAGGAATTCCATTCCCCCAGTGGCAAAAAGCTGTTAGACCCTGGAAAAACCAAGCATGTACAGATTAAAACTTATTTTAATCACTGCTACTATGCAAAACGAACATACTCAGATTCTGCGGGAGCCAAACAGGCAGCTGTCCAGTTTGTTTCATGCAGGGTGGCTCTGTGATTAGTTACAGCATGCACGATGATGGGGAGGGGGGGAATCATCCTTCATACCCTGGATTAAATATCAAGACAGGAAACATGGACTGGAATTACATCAGACCAGACCAGCCGCGTGCGTGAAGTCACTAAACAAATCTGCATCTTGCCCTAAGCTCTAGTAAATCTATCAGACTGTTGCTTGTTATTGTTCCCCCCTCCAACCTTCCTCCCCCCGAACACAACCCACCCCCTCTGTCTGCTAGTAGACAGCTGGTGTGACGCAGAATTTTAAATCTCATGGGTTTGTGCCAGGCCCTCTCCTGACTCTGGGTTACAGGCTGAAACACTCGGATTACTGTTGAACAAGCCTAAACATTGGGGAAAAAAATTGCTGCACAAAGATGCAGTGTTCCCTTTCCAAAAGAAGGTTCACTTCCCCATCCCCACCTCTCAACCACCCCCTCCTTCAGCACACTGGTAGCTTTTTAAAATTATGCAAGCCTTTTAGCAACACTGCTTTGCGTAGCGAGTCAGGACTGCTATTGTCCCGACAGTGTCTTCTCATTAATAGACCAATTATTAGTCACTCTTAGGAAAAGGCAACATTTAAACTTCTCATGCAGAGCCAATGCTCTTTTTCTGGGCTTCCCAGCACTCTGTGTTTCTCCAGGAGCAGGTACATTACAGAGGGAAGTCATCCGAACAATGATGGGGCTCTGGGATAGCCAGTGCCAGCCTGTTTGCAGAGGAAAACTGGTTTCATGGAGGCTCCTATCCTCAAAATTGCTGGTTGCAGCGGAGCTCAGTACCTTCAGCAGACTGCCTGCTACTCTGTCAACACCATTGCAGTATCACTACATTCTTCTCTGCAGAGAGTAAAGAAGGTTGCCCATCTTTCCTCCCTCCACCCCCCCAAGCGTGAATGACACGGGTGTGATGGCACACAGCTGGCTCCACCGAATTAGGCATGAGGGCAGAGGGAAGGAAAGAGGAAGGAGGAGAGGGAGAGAGGCAGCATCTGCCACCGCCTGCAGCTCAGAGACACTGCCCTGTGGTCTCAGCGTGGGAATTCCTCGCCACACAGGGGGAAACTTCGGGAGAAGGAACTGGGACGGACGGGTGGGTGGATGGGAACAGGCGTTGAGTGTGCATACAGAGAATGGAGGAGGCTGTGCGAGATTTCTATTCCTTAAGGCCCCACTCCATGCTGTCACCAGCTGTCTCACAAGCATCTAGATGCCACAGCAACCATGGGGGGAGAGGGGGGTGTCTTCAGAAGCCTCAGATATAAAGATGTATTTAAATAAGCAAGTCCTGTCCTTTCCACATACCAGGTGCCACAGTTGCAACAGTGACATTAGTTCTGAAAAGTCTGGCTGCTGTAAGGGAGGAACAAAGTTCCCTGGCTTTGGCCCAGAAGAGGAGCAGATCTGCCTCCATAAGGTAAATAGGTAATTCAAAATGCAATTTGATGTTTCATAGATTATGAGGCTAGGTGGGACCATAATGATAATTTACTCCAAGTTATTCACCAAATTTGCATAACTCGGGAATTTCATTCTTCTCCATTTGCAAGAAGATATCTTCACTGCAGTCGAGCTAATTCGAAACAGGTCTTCCAGAGATCGCTGAGCACTTATACAAAAGCCTTTCTCTGCAATGCACTTTAAAGACATTCTCTGTACGACGTGAATGACTTCATCTACACATCCAGTCAAACTGCATCCAAATCCGTAGGCTCTCTGCACCTGGAACACTAGTGCAAAGAGGGAAAGGAAAGATGACTACTCAGACAACGCTAATGGGAACCACTGAGAGAGAGAACTTTGACTGGTCTTACAAGAAGAACATGGCCAAGATACCAAAGAAAGTTCCCCCATCCTCTAAGGAAACAAAGCAATGGCCCCCTAAAAAGAGACCCTCATTCGCCTGAACAAAGACGTGCTGGGAAGGCAACGCAGAAGTAGCGTTTTGTGGGGCACTTATAACCAGAGGTTTTTCTTGCAGCATCCAGGCTTACCTGCAAGGTTTCCCGTCAGACTCTGAGTGAGGGAAAAAACACTGTGCTACAGATTGGGTGGCATTTTCAAATGCCCTTAAAAGCAGCCCTTCTCCCTGTGTTTTTCAGCAAAACTCGAACTCCTAAATGACTTTCATATACATTGCGCTATGAGCTGGTTTAATCTGGAAGTAAATAAATCTAACAAATATTTACAGGTAGGGACCTGAAAAACTCACAGAAAACTACCTCTTTCCCCCCACACACCTTTTTTTTTTTTTTTTTAAAAACAACCAACAAACCTCTCTCTGGTTCTCCTCTCCATCTTTTTTATGAGTCAGTATGCTCTTTTGTAGATGATCTCCGAATTCTCCCCTCCCAGACTCAACCCCCACAGTTTCCTCTCCTTTCACTTCTCAAGCAAGTCTGAAAAAAAGAGTTCTCCCATCTGACTGTAGCTGTCTCTGCTGCATCAATATGTGTATAGGAGCATATTTAAATTGTGTATTCAGACTCTTTGCTTAGCAGACACCAGTAACTGCTTACTGCTAGTGAATCCCAGAAAACCAGCTGCTCCACAGGAGGCATGGGAGGAAGTGTGATCTGAGCATCATTTACAGCAACCATCTGAACTGCTCAGCCTTGCAAGGGGGTTTATGCTCTACTTCTGCTCCTTTGCCCTTGGATGCTTGCTGTAGCTTGTGCCATGCGCTCTGCAGGGACTCCCTGCATGCCACAGCTGTAGCTCAAGGGCTCTGTGCAGTCTTAGCTGTTAAAAATTGCACAGATCTTATGTTTAATTTGTGCTAATCTTGGTGTTGAAATGAGATTTGCACCAAGACAGGATTCGTGCTACAGATGGATATTGTGCAACTTTCTGTCTTGGCTAGGAGTTTTGTGCATGAATAGTATCTGTCCCTAGGAGTGAAAGAAATCACTCCTAAAGTGATGACACAGACCTACTAATAGCCATTCAAAGTGTCACATTAATAACAAAATGACTCCACAGCTTGACAGATACGGAAGAAAAGCATGGAACTTATCATACATGTCTATATGCATCTTAATAACTAAGTTGTCTCCTACATCTCTCTCTCCAAGAAAGACTATGACAATCCTCTCCCGCTGCATGCTTGAGCTCACATGGACTTCTTCACCCAATGTCACCAATTGCTAGGTGTGGAGGTCCTTCCAAAGAAGGCAAGGCAGACCGCTGTGACATGAATTGGACTCCTTGGCAGAGACACAGCTTTTCAAACCTCTGCCTGACAGCCATGTAGAGCTATGGCTCTCTGAGAGCTCTGCACTCCCCCCTTCTTGGCCAGGAAAATTAAAAAATCCCCAACATGGATATTACCCCTTTTTTAGAGGAATCCTGATTCCACTGAAGTCAACTAGCTGAGTTTATTACAACCAGTTTCACCAGAGTTTGAGCTGCACTCTTAATCTGTTGCAAAATTTTAATTCTGGTTTCTTTGTATTTATAATCACACTTTCAAAAGGAATCTGCTTTTCAAATATCCAACACAACTGCAGACAATTTTTGGCAGAGGCCTGGAACAGTACTGAGTCTGCCGGAGGAAGGACTATTGCTCAGCTACAATTCAAAATAAAGCACAAAGTTGGGCTTAACACTCTCGGAGAAAATTTTGCACCGTCACAGGACTAAACAGCTCTTCTCAAGCCATCAATTACTTGGAAAACCTAGCTTTTCAAAGAAAACAAACAAACAAACAAACCTGCTCCAAAGACCAGGAACTGGATCCTAATTTCAGCCCCGCAAACGCAGTGGTATCAATGAGGTCATTCTTTCCAGTATTTACAGCACAGTTCAGGAGATCAAAACCAGCCTTATGAATCCAAACAAGCCCTTCTAGGAAACCTCCGCTTTACCCAATTCCCCAGTGTTTTGAGAGCAATTCGCATCTGTAGAGGTATGTTTCACAGCTGCTACAGTGTTTTAATGGGTCAGCCCTAATAAGTGAACCTCAGCCTTCCCTCATCTACCAGTCAGGATCAGAGTCAGACTATTTGTAGTATTTTGAAGGGGCTGAAGCGATTTTTTGATGGAACAAGGCAAGAGAGAATGGAACAGGAAAATGCCACATGAATTGCAGGAAGAAAAAGAAATACGCTAAATAAAAATCCTTTCAAGGGCTGAGTTGGGTTTAATATAGTGTTTGAATCCACCAAAAGCTGGCAGATTAGGAGATGAGCTGGCCTCACAGCCTTTAAAACGCACATACACACACAGAGGATTTTTCAGTGTTGTCTTCCATCAGGTTTTATTTCCTTCTGTATGGACTCCTATCCCACCGAGACAGTTTTAAAAAAGATTTCCAGAAAGAGACTCTTAATTTCCCTTTGACCCGAGGTTTAAATTCATCTTCCCCAAAATAATTTTTTTCATATCCTTGTTTCCAATGCAGGATTGAAAGCTTTATAGCAGTGATATTTGAAAAGCACTGAATTTAATATTATAAAGGGAGCCCCTTTCTTCTACGACAGACTGTGGTCTTCTTTTTATGACTGCTGAAATAAATAATTGCTTTTTGGGCTGCAGGTATGATTCATTTGTACGACCTCCAGAAGAAGAAAGGTTTTTTTTATGATTACAGCAAAAAAACTAGAGAGTGTATATTATTTCTTAGTCAACATTTTAGTATTAAACATGAAGTCTTTTCTCTTTTGTTACCTACAGGATTCGTCTATTGATTTAGGATTCAAATAAAAGTCACCGTGTGGAACAAAGTAACGGAAGGACTGTGGCAAAATGGATCAGTTTACTGAATTACTACACCTCCAAACCTTTTTTAATTAAACTTTTTCTGAAGTTGCTCTTCTCCTATCTATTAGAATGTATTCTCTCCTCTGTCCATTTGTCAGGCATGAGATTAGCAGCTGGCAGCACTTCTCCTGTTCCCCTTGCTCCTTCAAGGACTATACCGCAGGCAGTATAAAACAAGCTGTTACAGGTTAGTCTAATGGTAAAATTCAGCCCTCCTTCACACTATGGGGAGAACAATATTATGGATCAACCAGACCCCGACAGACCTTAAAACGAGTTGAGTCATTCATACCCACAGAGAAGCTCACAGAATCTCTACGCCACGCTGGAGTGCTGCCGCCTCCAGCACGTACCCAGCACCCACTCGCTAACCAGCGAGACCTTCTTAATCCTTCTAGGAATCGTGACAACCGCAGGAAAAGTGAAATTCAGACCTAAGAGGCTTGCAGAGAGGTTCCCTGACGTGGTTCCTGACAAATAATCCCTGCCTATGCTCATTAGGAAAACCAAATGAGAAACAGGGTGGCAGCAGCTGCATTTAAATATGGCTGAAGGTAGCTCAGCTCTGCTCCCAGGGCAAACAGGGCTTCACTTTAAACCTAGACCCTCAGGAGGTTCAGGAGGACTGAAATCAAGACCAAAGACAGCCCGAGTGCCTCTCTCACCTCCGGAAATGAATTAGCATATTCATATTTTCCACTTGAAAACTGACTAAT
Organism: Ibidorhyncha struthersii; assembly: GCA_013398815.1. Lineage (NCBI taxonomy): Eukaryota > Metazoa > Chordata > Aves > Charadriiformes > Charadriidae > Ibidorhyncha > Ibidorhyncha struthersii. Next base: position 112,435 of record VZSZ01003984.1, read on the forward strand.
TTACACATTTCCTAACAAAGTGCTGCTTTCTGAGGGGCTTTTTTCACCTCTGCTTATCCACTGCCAGCTAAAATATTTGGGGACAAAGCCCACTGTGTAGAGCATGCCTCTGGAACTGCAGGGAGTTCTTTGATTTCCTGTTTACGATGTACACGTAAAGGAAAACGAAAGAGATCAGGATACTGTCACTGGCAGAACCAGCTGTTCTGTATGTGACATTTTTTAACTAAGGAAACCTAAAAATATCGTAGAGCACATAGAGATAAGACAGGAAAACAGATAACTGAGTGGTGGCACTTTAACGCTTGCCAGATCGTCTTCAGTCACCAAGGCTCCACGTTTTCCCACTGAAATCAGTTGCTGCTTCACCATTTACTTCAAGAACAAGTCTGGATCTTACACAAATGTTTGCATTGGGACCTCTTCACTGTCAATAGGATGAATGGTGCTTTGCAGAGGATATGCCCTAAGTGCTGAAATACTGTTCTAGATCTTCAGCAAAACCATGAAGTTTTCAAAGTCACTGATTTATATGCGTTTCTATCTTCTTTCCCCATCAGATTTCTCAGACAAATTCTACACTGACAGGTTTGAGAAGGAGAGTCCAAAAAATGAGTTCAAAGTCAAGCATCCCATTTGAGTCACAGTTCAGAGATTGCTGCTGTTTGTAATGTCATCTTCAGCTGCATGAGGAAGTACTACACTGAGAATGAAGGGATTTATGATGTATTTAGCAATTTAACATTATAACCCCAGCTACGGGGAAGAAGGTTAAAGTCCATCTTCTCTCCTCTCCTTCTGCAATGCTTAAAGCATTGCAGGAGCAGCAGCAGGTGCCAATGATGCTGGTACTACTGTAATAGCTAGAAACCAGGGGTTTATTTTTCTGCATAAAAGCAACCAAAATCAAACCAAAAATATCTCCAAGCTGGGTCTTCAGCTGCTGTAAACTAGCTCATCTCTACTGAAACTAGCAAAGCTCTTTGGATATTTGCCTCTGCATTTTTCAGTGCCGACAGACGCAACACCTAATCCTAGTGTTGAAAAGGACTTTAGTGCTTTCTCTGTTCTTAAGAAATCAGTAGGTAACTGAAGCCACTTCACAGAGCTTTATGAGTCCAAATTAGCAGACAGGAGTTCACAGTCCCACAGCTAGGGGTCCAAGTGCTAAAACAAGAGCACCCCAACACAGCCACCACCGCTCATACTTCCCTAGAGAAACCATCAGCTTGAAAAGCAACCATGCAGTTGTATTTTGAAATCAGGTCTCCAAGCTCTGCTGCCAACACTGCCCTGTAATGGGTCCCACCTAATCTCAACCGATATGTTTTGCAGAGCAGAAGGTCGTGAGTTTAAGAGAGTGAGTTACTAGCAATCGTAGGAGAGTGGAGGGCAGACTCATATGTATCTCCTGTTTATACAGTGTCCAAGCCTGGAACTGAATAAGGCAAGTGTGAATAAAAGGCTGCCTCTGGACAGGATCCATGGGGCAAGGAAGACAGACCAGAGGAAGAGACTCAAGGCCGTTTTTCTGGCAGCAGCAGCTATTGAGAGCCATAAGCAAACAATCAACACATCCTTAAGAAACAGTTTCTTGCAGGCTGAGCTTGTCAGCCTTCACGGGTGAGCACTGCTTGGGAGCAAGAGGCAACTGTTCAAAGGCAGGCCCCACGTGAGGAAACAACCGGACATCCCCGCAGCCCAGCAGCAGCTGAGGAACCGAGGAGCTCCGCTCCGGAATTAAACCCACGCTCAGCAGGAGCGCATGTACACACCAGCGGCGTGCAGAGGAGGCTGGCAGCCCATCAGCAGCCAGAGAGTGAGTGCGCACGTGTGCTTGTGGGGACAGAGAGCCATGGGGTGGTGGGAAGCCACCACTTGCACCCGGCGGCGCTCCTGGGAGGCAGGCAGCCCTCCAGCAGCCAAGAGGGAAAGCCCCATCTGAAATATCCCTGAAGGGATGTGAAGCTGCCCCAGTCTGATTCACTTATGATGATGATGAAACTCAGAAGCGGGTCTGTTTCTGGGAGGTCCCCTGCTGCAGGGAAAGCTGGTGCGTTCATTCTCAGGGAAGACAGGACCCTGATGGCTGCATGTCTGGTGCATGCAGCTGTTTGGCTGGAGCGAGCTCCTACAAGGAGAAATCCAGAGTAAACCTCCCCCTGACATTCAGGCACAACATAAGGAAAAAGGGCAAAATTGCCAGTTCTCAACTTTCAAGGTTTTCCACAGAGAGTTTCATATACCTCTCATGGTACCTTTGCCCAGGAAACAGCTTATTCAGAAACCTTTCCTGAAAGTTTATTAATATTAAACCACTAAAAGATTCTTTTCTAAGTTGTGATTAAACCTAAATTAATATCTAATAGGTATGTATAAAAGACAACATTTATTTCATAGATCCCCGGTTTGAGACACCCAAATATTTTGCCACAGATGATACCGCCCAGTGCGGCAATTTATCACGCTCCCTTAAACCTGAGAAAACATTACGGGTCCACTGACTTGATTCTCTTATAAATTGCTGCACAGAATCTTTTAAGCCATGAATATGTATACGTCAAGTAAAAACATTGCAGTAATGTTATTGCATAAGTATTTTAGCTTATTCTTAAACAATAAAAGCAAAAGGCATCTGTACACGGCCTAAAGACCATCACCTCATACTGCTGTCCTTACAAAGCAACCAGGCTGTCCTAACCAAGAAGCCATGTGTTGATACATAAGGAAAAGGAGAAGGAAATCCTGCCTCTCCACTCCAGAAGCAAATTCAGTATCTCTTCTGGCTTTTACAGCAACGTATGACTCATGTTGCAACAGACACCTGGCTTCAGCCTCGCAAAAACCTGCCCTTTGCACGCTGTCCAAAAGACCTCCCTGTTCCTTGAAAAATGCACATCCCGTGCCCAAACCTCCAAAGGCCAACCATCCCGTGGGACCAAACTGTACCGGGCGCATGGCAAAAAAAAAAAAAAAGCTTTCGCCGGACTTGCTTAAGCAGCAAACACACTACATTAGGGGAGTCTGAAAAGAGCCTCAGCTCAACTTCGCCTTTTGCAGCCTTTGGGTTTCCATTCCCTTCAAACCAAGCAGGCTGAGATAGGGTGAAAATTAAAAGAGCCCCTTTCCCCACCCCCTGGAAAAGCCAGGAATTGCAAGGGGTGATGAATATTGGTTTGCCCACTGAGTCACTGTGAGTAAACACACCAGCCGGCACTGGGGGTGGGAAAACAGGGAGGAAGGTACCAGAGTAGCTCCAGGCGAAGTCCTACCAAGAAGATGTCCAAGCCAACGCTGAGCACCTGAGACTGTTTAAATCATCACAGCCCTTCTCCTTTAAGAAGGGGTGTCAGCGACCTACTGGGTATCTCCCCGCTGCAGATTACAACTCGGGGTGGGGTGGGGGGGCAGTTCCAGCCAGCAGCACGCTCTCTCTCACTACCTGCATAACACTGCTCTGGTAGCACTGTTGTGCCTTTTAACTAAATCCTGTGTGATACAGCTGGCGGTGTACCAGACACAGGGGAGAGAGGCATCTCCTCAAGTAGCATTTGATCTCTCCAGGATGAAGCATCTTATTTAAGAGTTAATTAAGATGGCTGTGCACATCTAATCATTCTTCTTACACATATAGGCATGCATAAAAACAGACAAGAAAAACCATGAAACACGATGCCAAACCTCAGTCTGCAACCAGTTTGTCTGCGTGTGTATGCATGTGCTAAAAGCCTCCATATAATGACTGGGAATTGAAAATCTTCTACAGTCTTTAATTAGAGCAGAACACATTTCAGTTTTCATCTCGTGATGAACAATTCTACAAAAAAAAACCCCAAACCCTATCTCCACTCCAGGCAAAGAAATACTGAAACTCAGGAGGAGAAAGGATGTGTTTGTTACGCACGCTGCCAACAGAGAGGGCCATACTGAAAAACAGCCTGAGGTTTATTTATTACATATCTAGAATAAGTCTTACAGTTTTGCCCAATTTCCAAAAGGTACAAGAGACCGGAACTTGAGGTATAATACGCAGACAGTGCCTTGTACTAATAGCAGGAGAGATCCTGAACTACAATGCTGCTGAAGAATTATCTATGAACTTCAGCTGGAATCCAAACCAGCATGCTCCCAAACTCCATATTATACAGAAATTCAAGGACTCCTAATACTACAGCATGGCACAGACTTGAAAATAAGAGGGTTTGTTTTGTGTGGCTGTTCTATTTGGAAGGCTTACAAGACAGCTGTCATCTACTTTGATTAAGTTCCTTCACAAAACAGGCTTCCTGGAGTGACGCCTTGAAAGAAATACATATTCATGCACGTCTCTTAGACTGCTTGGAGTGCTACAGAAGTTTTGGATGTGCTTTACAAAATATGGCATCGCTGCTCACGTAAAATAACACTCAAAGAGCAACCCAAGTTTAACTTGGACCCATTTGTTTTCAGTTATTAGCCTACTCATTTTACATTTTCTTCCTTCTGCTGTTTCCTAGCCTCCTTGCCCCCTTCCCTCCCCCCCTTTCCCTCGAGGGCTGAAATGTTAATAACTCTAACATGTGAGGCTGAAGAAAAAAAAAACAAACAGCTCTGAACACGGGGAGGGATGCAGCTTAACATGGTAATGCTCCTCTTTGCCTTGGCCAAAATCTGATGGGCAAATAAATGCTTTCCTGCCAGTAATGGATCTTATTGCTGGTAGACATTATTTTACATCCTGAGAATCTGAAAAAGACGCCAGACATTGACTCTAAATAAGCTACGCAAACTCTACAGCCTATAAACTTTTACTTTTCTGCAGTGCCAGGTTCTTCTTTAAGCACAGTTACTTTTTTTCTACTCAGGAGGCAGTGTCCCATCATTTCATGGCAAGTCAGGCTTAACGTATAAATTAGTAAGTACAATCCAATCTGTGGAACATGAATTTGCTGCTGTTAGAAATATTTTCCAGTTGTGCCTTCTCTGCCTATTTTGTCCTTATTAACCATGTCAGTGCCAGAAATGGTGTACGTCTACGGGGTGGGGGGGGAAAGTCTTCTGTACCTTTCATCTAAGGGTAAGTACTGAAAACAGAGGACCCAGTTAAGTACCATTCAGGCTATAACAAAACTTTTCTAGTATAGCAGCTAAAGTAATTAGCATCTCAGTAACTGCTTACATCTTACAATGCCTCACTAACGACATTTCTACATTCCCACTGGAAAATGTTTGTTCAATGTAACAAGCAGTTCAATTTAAGGAAGCAAATGGATCTTTTGCAAAGATTAAGTCACTGTATTTCTGGAGAACAGGTGTGGAAACTCCTGGGAGATTTTGAAGGTACCGACAAGAAAAGAAAAAGAAAGTGCCACAATAATTTTGACAATGGGAGGAAACGGGAGAAGGATATGAAAAAACAGTACTACTTACAAGCCTCGGAGACGAAGCCAGATTTTCTCTATCTGCTCTGGCTGTAGGTATTTCAGAGAGTTGCTCTCAAATTCTTCGATTTCCTTAGTCGGTGACTCCATAGCTGCAGGTTACCGCTTTGGTTAAAGCTCGGTGAGGACAGATGCTGCCCCCCCCACACGCACACGCTCCACCTTTAACGCTGCCCGGGAGCGGCCAACATTTTTGGCAGCCACTTCTCCCCCCTCCCCGCGAGTGGGGCTGCGTGGGCAGCCCTCCAGCGCTCAGGTGTACGCGGGGGGCAGCTGTGCCAGCACGCCACCATCCTCGGGCTCACCGAGGGGATTAGAGGCTCATCTCCAGATTGCAAACCCACACGGATTTTTTTCCTTTTTCCNTTTTTTTTTTACAATAAGCCAAGGATACCATCAGTAATACCAGCTGAGGGATCTTTATCAAGGGAGGAGGGGAGGAAAATCCCTTGCTGACAACTGAGCTGTCTGCACGGGCAGCTGGGCAGTGGGGTGGCTGCACGGGTCCCAGGGCCATATGCTGCCTACGAGGCTGTCCCCTCGCTGTCCCCATGCGAGTGGCAGCCCACGGTCCCTCTGGATTCGCTCCCCCCACCCTGGCGTGATTTTTTTTTTTTTCCCCCCACTTACCAGCAGCGCTGCCCACAGGCTCGCAACCTGGACA
>VZSZ01003984.1:118632-272847 GCA_013398815.1 Ibidorhyncha struthersii
GGGAAGGGTAAATTACAGAAAGTGAGCGACTCACTCCTGGCAAACAGCCATCTGCTTCATTGCCGTCAGCCTGCTTTCCTCAGAGTCACACGCAGCATGGGCTGTAAGGCTTCAACCGGGGCAAAACCCACCTTTAAAATAAATAAATCAGTAAAGCACCATTGCCTAAAGCACCCCAAAACACTGCAGGGGAAGTCCATACACTGAGGAGACATCGAGCCCAAGACATTAGTCACGGATATACCAATGCCTTTCAATAAGAACCACAAACAATACATTAAGAGAGAACACATTATTCATAATACATGAGGCGTGAAAGCAGAACCTATGGATTAAACTCAAGAGGTTTGCACACGGGAGGTTAAACCCCAGTTCTGCAATAGGATGCCTGCCTCTGGGTCCCCTGAAGCACCCCCATACTGACCCCAGGCATAGCAGGGATCAAGATACAGGACGCATCCCTCTCTACGCTTGTGGGGTTCTTGCTCTGGGCAGGAGGAAGGACAGGGATTTCCTTCATTGCACCGACCCAATCAACCACCTCCGCCAAGTAGTTAAGGTTATTGATGTGGTGCTTTCAGCTGAAGCCACTACAGCAGAGGGAAAATAACTGTCAAAACGTTGTCCCAGCCTTAGCACGTTTTGTTGCATATTGCAAAAGTTGCCCCTCGAGAAGCAGAGCCTGCAAGAGGAGTTCGCCACGTAAGGGAAGACAGGCTCTGGTAAAAACACGCTCTCTGGTGATGACTTCCAGCTCTAGTTGTGCGAGTCCACACACTGACAATCTGAGTAGCTGGTGGAAATATGAATCCTAAGCCTAAGTCTAGTCAAGCAAGTCCCTGTTTAAAGGACTTAGATCAATTCTTAGTCATGTAACTTGACTACTTCAAAATCCAGCCACGCAAAGTAAAACCAGACCATCCTGCCTGCACAGAGATTCTCCTACACCATGGGGAAAAAAGTAAAATTGCAGATTTATACATCTATACAAAACCAGCGGCGTTTCTGCTTTGGCATCTGTTGTGTGCAAGAGGGCATATAACTGGGCTCAGGCTCTGAAACTGTGCTGCTGAGTTTGTGCAATGATTTACCAATTCACTCTCTTGTTTCTGCATATCCAAGAGTGCTTTTCATACACAGGAAAACTAGAAGCCTTGCATCCGCTGATGCAAAAGGCAGTTTTCACCAATGGAGAGATGAGCCAAAAAAGTTTTGAAGTAGAACCACAAATCTTTAAACTTTTCTTCCAAAGTAGAAAAAGTGCCAGGGTTTATTTTAATTCCAGTGAGATTAGACACGGCTCCATAAAAAGTTATATTGTATTGACAGAAAGACAACGGCCTATACTGAATTAAAGCTTACATTATTAGAGTTTTACCAACTTTGCAGCACTTTCGACCTTGTCAATAAGATGACCCAGTCTTACTGATTCATCAGTAACAAGACTCAGAAACTCAGCCACATGTTTCATAGGTGACAGGTAATCATTTCCTTACTCCTTATCTCAGCGTCTCCATCTAAGAACCAGCACAGCGTTACCACCTATCTACAGGAGGACGGGGAGTTCCACTGATGAGGAGGAGACTGTAAGAGCAAGCCATTATTGTCCTTCATTATTTCTGCATCATTTTGCCATCATGCATACAATATGCACTTTCATATTAGACTTTCATAAGGCAACCCATCTCATTTCAGGAAACCCTTTGTAGCTTTTAGCATTCACACAAATCAACACAGAGATGCTGAGATTTCTATTTTGCTGTAGGAGGCAAACCTCCCTCACTCTTAGCTCCTGCAGGTTTTAGATGTTTAAAAAAAACCCCAAACTCATGCGAAAACCAGAGGCAGGTATTCAAGCCCATGGACATGTGGCATACCACAGTTACATAAAGAGGTTGGCAGAACAAATATCCCCATTTACACTTCCTTTTTTCCTCTATACCTCTTTCAATTCTATTGCTAGATGCATAGAATTGCTTTTTTTCCCATTCAGCTTTAGTCAGGAGCATTTTCCATGAAGTTTCATTTATTACCAGGAATCACCATTGGAACAGAGATGTATTACCAACATGCCACAACCCATACACTTTTTAAATAACATTTTCCCTTGAAACGATAAACGTATCAGCTCAAGCTCATGAGTAAAATATAAGTCAACAACAATCTGACGCTGGTATAACCTGTATGTCTGTACCTTACCCGTATGTTATCTATTTAAGCAGTGACTCATTCTTCTCCTCAGCAATAATCGACCAGTTGAGATTAGCAGAATCCAGGTACTTTTCACCTTCACCACGTTTTATTTACTATGCTAATTACACCTTTAAAATACCAGATAGTGCCAGAAAGAATACATAAATAATGAAAGAAGAGAAAAAATTATGAAGGAAAGCAAAAAAACCCCATATTTTTATCTGATAACGAAAAGCAAATAGGGATGAGACTAAGAATTAAAGGAAAGTTAATATAGACTGCAGATATATCAGAAAAATTATGAACTAGTGTCATAGTTATGAAGACAGTCATGCAGGGAAGAGATATTGGGCAGGCAAAGAAAGCAAGGTGGAGAGAAGAAAAAACAGAATGATGAGACTCTGTGCCAGGCTAGGATACCTCCACAGATTTGAAGAACTAAACTAATATTGAGTGGATCCTGTTAAAAAGGTGATACAGGAAAACTTAGATATTCTTTCGGCCTTGAATGGTGCATGGCCTTTTGTTTCATTGTATTTTGACCTCCAAGAGTCTTTGAGATCATAAGCTACTAAATACAAGGACTGTGCATTCTGATAGCTAACTGTAAAACCAGATAAAACCGGGAAATTGAGACAGGGGCCAAATCAGGAGAATGCAGACAAAAATGCCGTTGCTCTCAACTGTTGAGGAAACTGAGGGCTGGACCAGTGTGATGTCACAGCAACTATATTTATACGAATTATGGGCAGAGACAGGGCTCGCAGCATTTTCAGGAACAAGGTGATACGCAAAACATGAACTGGGAGAGGAAACAGCATTGGCAAGAGCGACACCAGTGTCGGAGCCCGTGGAAGCAAATGGAAAGTCTAAAGGCAGCCACAGAGGAATTGGGAACATGTCTGAGGATGCTGCTCCTGCCAAAGGCAAACATTTTAACAGTTATGACACTTAGCTGAAGTAAGTTGAGACAAAGACACCACTTTATCTGCTCAATGCAGGCAGAGATGGCACTGACGAAGGACTCATGACACAAGGTGTATTCCTGCCCCGTTTGATTTAGTGCTGTGACACAATTTGGAGCTGGGGTAGGAGAGGGGTCCCGAATGAGATCCCATACAGCAGCACCAGTGGTAACAAAACAAAAGAAGCTGTTAGCAAGAGTCTCTCCCCCTCAGTTCCCATTACCTCTCCCTTTGGCTTTGCTTTGTATAGAAGCTGACTAGAAAAAAGTCATTTGGGACTTCCTAAAAATAACGTTTTCTTCCTTCTTTAACAAAATGTTACAGTACAATAAGTCTTCCCCCCTCCCCCCCCCATGACAACTGAAACTCCCATAATTAATTAGAGGCAATGAGGAATTCCCAGCAGCTGAAGCAGCATAAGGATCCTACCTGCTACCCGGATCTGTTGCGCCACAGACACTTAGCACCTCAGCTAGTCTGGTCGGCTGTGCCCTGGAGAAGGTCACCTCATCCTTGTGATGACATTCAACCACATGCCTGCAACGCTAGATCCAGGGACGGTCTCTGGAGTACTTGCTGTTGATTTTCAGAAAGCTGGCAGTTTCAGGAATTTTATCCTTCTCATTGCCACGTGCTAAATTCTATCAGCCATCAGCTCCAAGCAGTTTAAATCCTTTCCTAGGAGTAGTTCTTAAGGAGTTAACCCAGGTATAGCGCTGCTGCAATTGTTAACCACCTTCAGTTCTCTGCAATTGAGTGAGATTCTCAAATATAACCAGCAAGCAGCTGAGTCAAGTTGGGACACATTCAAGGAAAAGTGGCAAGTTACAAGGGGCAAAAGCATGAATAATTCCCCAGATGGTCCTCTCTGCTCTTGTGCATTACAAAGGACAACCCAGTATGTTTGCTCTAGTGACCTCTCTTAAATGGTACAAATAACTATGCAAGCAGCCATAGTAAGCAGTTTTCCGACAAGGGCACCCGTACCAGCTTGGGGCATGTTGTCAGCTTATGCTCCTCCTGCAGTGAGGATGGAACACAACCTTATTCTTCACTGCCTGTACTACTTTCCATTACACTGATGCCCAGCGCTGAACAGCTAGTGTGTTGCCCATGTCACTGCCTTTCGATGGTGAATAAAACAGTTACAAAACACAATGTCTGTCTTTCAGCCCATTCAATTTTAAGGTGCAGAGGGAGTAATAGGGAAAAACAGGAATGCATAGCATTGGTATCACCATGTTTGGGATTCCCTTGCTTGTTTAAGTCCTATCGGTCTGCTTTTGTGATAGGTGCCAGCAAAATAGCAAACAGCAGGACAGTGGCTGTAAAATGTTATGAACTTGTCCCATGAGTAGCTGCCATGAACACATACTATCTTGCTTGCCTTGTCCTTAAACTGATGGTTTACCTCATGGTAAAAGCAAGAGTAGCTTTCAAAAGGATGTTTATAGGCTGAGCAAACAGCACTGCTTCAGCTCTCACACTCATGTTGCCGCACAGAGGCAACGAGTCACAGGCACACAGCAAGTTCAGCTCCAAAAGGCAGGAATGGCACCATCTGCTTCACTCCATTTAAAGTGCTTGACTATCATCACCATCATTTGACAGTGGCAGTAAGCCACCTCTTGATGGATTAGCCATTTCTTCAAAGCAGAGGAGAGCTCAGGTGACCAAAAGCCCACCTGCCTGTCGGAGACCGTACCAAGTGCACTGTTCTGCAGGACTGCTGATGCAGGAGGGTGTTGCCAACACGCAGCAGAGAGGTGTTAAAAGGCAGCTGAGGAGGGTAACATCCACTATGTGCCTCTGTGAGGACAGGCATCTCTGCAAAACAGACAAAATACCAGGGCGTGCAGGAGTAGGTCTGCCTTTCTCAAGGTCATGGAACAGGTATTTCATACACGAGTTCAAGGCAAAATGGTCAGAGCCACCTCTGACATACCACATGGCTGTAAACAAGACTTTGTCCTTGGATTAAACTCCCCAACAACAACTTTCCTTAAAGTCACCTTCAGTTCCTTTCTTTTATTTTTTAAGCAGAGACTAGCAAAAGAGTGGGAAAGTTCAGAGTCCTCCTTGCAGATTTCACCAGAGCTAAGTGGTAAATAGCAATAACATTAAAAAGGCCCACTGAAATGCATCCAAAAATGCTTCCAAGGCAGCAGCCTGTCTGACGGAAACAGCACGAGGAAACCGGGGCAATAATTTCAAAGAGCAAGATTTCTTAAATCTTTGCTGGACTGCAGCAAAAACAGTGGAGCTACCCTGTGCCGAAAGGGTAGCAGGGGATGCTGGAAGCGTGCTGAAACGTTGCCTATTGCTATTCCTACATATTGCCTGTGTGAACACGCATTTTCTCCCATCAATTAATCTGATTTGACAGAATGAAAGCTTCAAGCGTTATAACAAGTTCTATAATTAGTACGACAACAATGTATTCATAGGTCTGTCCATGCATAAATAATCCAGAATATATTTTATTCTCTTACCACTGCTGCCTCCAACCAAAATTGCTCCGAGTATTTGCCTTTGCTTTCATTATTGCAGATCTAAGTCTGGATCTCTAAACTTCAGTTATAACAAACACTGTTATGAGTCTGCCAGTACAATTTTCCAAAATATTATGCAAATACTATATTCAAACAGTTTGTAAAACACTGACATTTCTGATAATTCTGCTAATGCCAAAATAAGCTGGGCAGATTTTGCTCAGTCTTTACCCTAGCAGGAAAAAAGTTTCTTGCTCATTTTCAGTTAAGAACAATTTTTTTTCATTTGTTTGTTTGGGAGGGACTTAGGAGGAGGGAGAGGGATCAGCTGTATCACTGAATTGCATTTATCCTATTAATTCTTAATGTTGAAACCTGAGAGCGATTGGGAGATATTTAGACATTGCAGTTGATTTGTATGCATTTTTGAAAAAAATCAGAATGAAAGTATTCTGTCCTGAGCAAAACATAACTTCAGAAGGTTGAACTCTGAGGAAGGTAACCATTGTGCTAAGTGTATGAAGAGTTAATAAAAAAATCGTGAGACTCAGAAAGCGAATAAATCAGACAATTCATCTAATAGCATAATTAACTGTCACACTTCACTACAAAATAGATGGTAGTGAACTGAATTACTTGTACCTGATTCAGCTTTTGGGTGCTGAAAAAGCATTAACATTCACCTAAATATTAAGCATTTTTGACAGCAAGAAACTGTCATCAAAGTGTAGATCCCTCTGTCCCATTTAGTCAAGAACATCATAAGGTCCTAAGCCTACTGAATTTGCTCTAAAGGTCATAATTCCACCACGTATTATTGCAGTGTGAACAAGCAACATATCTGTCAGCATCTGGAGTTACACTGGTATGAATGAAGTATGTTGGTTTCAGATTTCTGTTGCAATTCCACTTTCTAGTTTTATTAAACTAGATCGAGTACCTCTGAAACTGTAGTTTGCAAGTGAAATTTAAGCTCTGTTTTTTCTGCCCAAGATTAGATTTTAGGGCTCGATGGTAACTGAATCACACCATAGCTGCGGACCCATTAATACCACCATAAGTGAGGGCTGGAAGACAAGGCTGCAAGGGTTAAAGCTGGCCAAGGAGCAGCAATCTAAGGGACCACTAACTGCCTTTAATTACAAGCAATCACCCCGTTCCCTCAGGGCTGGAGAACTGTGATTTCTGCTGCATCCAGTAATTAAGGATAGTTTTAGTTTCTCTGTGTCTGGAAAGAGCACAGATGCAGCTCGACCCAGGGAATGCTGCACTTTCAAGAAGCTTCAAAACCAGTGAACTAGATCTATAGAGAGATACAGATACATAAATAGATAATATATTAAAACTACTGCTGCATTCCCTGCATCCTAACAGTGTGTTCAGTCTCAGACTGCCACCGGGACTAGGCATATTACGGAGAATTTCAAGCAGGAGTTTTAGGGGAAGGCAAATTTTAGCTTTTCATCTAAGAAAATAAACAAACAAACAAGAAAGCCCACCAAAAAAAGTGACAGTAAAATCATCATCACAAAAAAATGGAACCGATGAAGTTGTTCATTTAAACTTTTCTCCAGTCAAGTGAATCAAGCTGACAGTTTTGATTAAAAGCTCTGGTGACTGGTAAGAATTTTTCTGTCAAATACTATCAACTAATATTGCCACTAAGACAAGTGCATACCTCTTTTGCTGTCTGTCCTTTCTGACCCAGAGTTGCTCAGTTTCTGTGAAGGCAGATTTAAGAAAACTTGTAGAAGCCCTCTTCAACTTTGGAGGCTTACCAAAATGAGAAAATTTCCATGCTGATGACACTTGACGTTATTACTTAAAGCGCAGCATTGCAATAGCTCCATAAAAATCCCTATTGCATTCACTCAAAGCACTGCAACTTTGACAAAAGCACTGCCTCTCTTGAAGGGCATTTTTAACAGTCTGTTTTTCTTTAATGACCTCCACAGCGCTAGAAAGCCTTAAAACCTATATTACTAAACCTGACAGTTTAGGAAGGAGGCATGAGAGAGGAATGATGGTTAAAGGAAGAGGAGCTTTATAGAATGCTTTGCAAAAAAGAATGAGGAGAGCTTGAAAACTCAGCTATGAAAAGCCTTGGCGAAAGCCGGTAAGATGTGAGTAGTCCAAGCAATTAATTACTTAAAAGAAATATCTAATTAGAGGATTAAACAAGAACTGGCTTTCTAGTCTTTTCCTTTTTCACCAGCAAACATCCAAGGAGGTCAAAGAAGACCATTTCGAGAACCTGAAGCCTCTGTACAATTTTCTTGCAGAGATTCCTGCTCCAGGTCACCCTTCATATCTTCAGATGCAAAGGGATTAAATAAATACTGTTTCTTCAAAAGAAGAACAAAGTTGTCTCGAAGGACTTTTTAATCATTACTTTTATGTTTCAGAGGTGGAAGTGGGAAGTTTTTCGCTTGTCTGTCTCTCATACACAAAGTACATTTTATTACACAGGCCAGTGCTGCCCCCTGTACCATGAAAGCGCTACATTTGATCCTACATTCGTTATATACACATAATGAAGTATGAAGACAGAAATTATCATGCACCATATATTATCCCTTCTGGAGTTAGGAAACAAATCTACGACTATCATGGAATATCTATGTATATATACCACTGAATTTTATTGACTTAAAAGAGTATGNTAAAATCTGCCTGGCTGCTGTACAGAAGGAAGACTTCCATTTGTTTTTCAGGACTACCACTGCTTTTTGATGCCAGGGAGCCCAAGTGTTATTCCTTCCCCTCTTCTCATCCACAGTCTGCTGGGGCAGATAGGTAGCCACCTCTGATCACTCTACTTGCCTTTGCCAGCAGAGATAGCCAAGTCAGGGATATTTAACCAACAACTCTGGCAGACTGCAGTCCAAGTGACAGATGTTAGCTTTGGGACCTTATGTAGATCCCTTTCCACACCAAATCCCCCAGCTAAATTAATATTTGCTGCATTTTTCCATGGATAACATGCATTATACATGGGTGCAAGTAAAAAGTGGAAGCAAAATGCCAAACCATACTGCTCTGAAACCAGGGAGTCCATCATCATCAGAGAAATGTCTGCCTGGGAGCAGGGATCTACGACATACAGGGACCTTTTACTGAAGTGATTCACAAGGTAGAAGCTCATTAGTCTGATCTCAGCAGCGTGCCAGGCATCAGAGCTGAGATGAAAGAATAATTAAAGAAAAGGGAAGCAGAATAAAAAGCAACATCTATTTATCACATTGGATCATGGCTGATTAACCGGATCTCTTTCTTCCTGAACCCATTTCCTGTGATCACGCAAATGTGGTAGATCTAACATACCTGGTGTTTAGGAAGGCCTAAGTTTCAGTGTTTTGAAAACACAGGCACTGGAACAGACAATTGCAAGGTGAGCTGGGACATGCATAAAAGACGAGGGTGTGGGGTAAATTAGCCTTCACGGGACTCGCCACTGCCACAGCTGGCCTGTCTTCCCTACTTGAACTTGCTCATGCAAACCCTAAGGGATCAGCTGCTTCAACAGAGCAAAAGGAAGGCTGAAAAGGATTGCAATTGTTCTCTGTAGTTATCAGAGGCAAACACCAGGAAAAAAACCCACAACAAACCTTTAAAGGAACTGTCTCACCACAAGAGCAAATGAAAATAAACTGGCCCTGAATACAACTTGGAAGCTGGAAGATTTCTAACACCAGAGCACTGAGCCTCTGGAAAAGCCTCCCAACTGGTGCAGCACAAATGAAAAATCCCACCTCACTTATCTGAAGGTGAAGGTTCCTCAGCTTATTGCGGGGGTTACACGCAACGCAACAGGCTACACCCAGCGACTTACGCTGAGTCCTGTGCCCTGCAGATGTTCCTGCTTCTGCACAGAGAGGTCTTGGGCTGACACCCACAGGGGAGGACAACCAGCTCCCCAAAGAGGGGGAAAAAAAAGAAA
Organism: Ibidorhyncha struthersii; assembly: GCA_013398815.1. Lineage (NCBI taxonomy): Eukaryota > Metazoa > Chordata > Aves > Charadriiformes > Charadriidae > Ibidorhyncha > Ibidorhyncha struthersii. The sequence continues at coordinate 128,223 of VZSZ01003984.1, forward strand.
GCTAACAGGTTTCCTCTGGGAGGAGAAGAGATAAGAAAGACTGCTTTTTTCTAAGCTCCAACAGCTGAGCTCCCGTGGACAGCTTAAAGGTTTTGGGGCTTCCTTCATTCTCATAAGTTGTTTTCTGCTAGAAAGGGGAAAGGTCTCCCCTCAAAACCTGAAGGACCTTTTCCCTATGACAAAAGTAAGAGTTTTGTGAGCCTGCAGGTAGGTTTAGGCACTTCACTGCAATGACATGCTCGCCATCCTCTGTAGCTGCAATTAGCCTTTCTGCCATGATTGATTCCTACCGTGCTTAAAGCCAGTAATGTTTATAATAAACACAAAAATTACAGAAAAAGGTCACAGCAAGAAAATATATATATATGGATGTAGCTGTGCAGACTCCAGAGACTTCCCAAGTAAAGAGATTCACCACACTGGGGAAACAGTACTCAGAGCAGTTTGTCACAAGGAAGGTTTGAGGTGGCCGCCTTCCCTAGGCAGGTAACTGGTATCCACCCCTCAGGATGCACAGGGCAGAAGGTTTAAAGGCAGCTCATATTCTCCCTCCTGCTGCTGCAAAACTAAATCCTCCTTGTCTGCTGGAAGAGCAGAGGATGGTGGCTCCTTTGACCAGAAGGTTCCATAGGCACATGCCCATTCGTGTAGAATGTGCTAAGGGGGATTTGATCATCACTGCCAGCATGTATTCAGAGATCGCACAGGGGTTAGTACTGTTGTTCCCTCTTTTCAGTACAGAAAAGTACACGTTGTACAGAAAAGTATCTTCAAACAGACCAACTAACATCGATATTGCAAAGAACATGAATACATATGCAACCCTGAACAATGCAAACTGCAATCACAGGGAAGAAAAAAAATGTCTTGTTAGCAAGAGATTTACAGTCTCCCTTTAGTCTTTCGTTTACCACCCTCTCAATCCTGTGGTCCGCATTCTGAAAAGAAACCCCCTGACTTGAAGATCAAATCCTTACACTGCTACACTTTCAACAGCTGTCTTAAAGTGTGCAGCATTTTAGCTAAAAATCACAGCATTCCTCCTGCATCTACAAGGACTGTTTTTCAAACTGACTTTCCAAAGCACTGCTAGAAGATCACAAAGAGTTTTCAAGCTCCGCTTTGCCCTTAGCATTCACCCCTGCCTTGTGGCATTTCACTGGCAACACCAAAAGTTATCAATAGCTAAAAATCCGCTAAGTGCTACTTCAGAATAAATCCTGCACTGGAAGAGAACGTTATATTCCTAAAATCTTCATTTAGGCTAATTCTTACAATTCTGGTTTAAATTACTCCATTGATCGGACCTCAGCAACATTTTGTTCATGCTCGCGTCTAACCTGTTTCCTCATTTCCACGGCACATTACTGCAACCTTGGCCACCAGCGGATAGACTTAAAAATAAATTGAAGTACCAAAGACAGATGACAACAACGCAAGAGGTCAGTAAACTGATTGCCATAACAGTTCCCACATATGGCATTTAACTGGTGCCTGGGAAGGATAAGGGAGCAAACCATCCCCAAGGGAATCAACAACACTCATGTCTCTCTCTCGTGGCTTGTTGGTAAAGTTTTGATTGGCAAAGGGTATTGTCGAGACTCCTTCCTTACAGGCCTGGGCTCAACAATTTTTGTTCACTTTCGGTGTCACTTTCACCTGCTTGTCCAAAGCAGAAGAAAATATGCAGAAACCTCTCAGCCAAATCCTATGCAAGAACCTTCAGAACAGCAACTTTGAACATCTTCTCCAGATGTCTCAGCTTTAGCTTCATCACCATGGTCCAGCATGTGAAAATCAGTGTGGTTTCACATATTGACAAAGAGTTCATAGAATAGTTTAAGTTGTAAGGGACCTTAAAGATCATCTAGTTACAAAGCCCTGCCATGGCCAGGGACACCTCCCACTAGAGCAGGTTGCTCAAAGCCCCATCCAGCCTGGCCTTACACACCTCCAGGGATGGAGCTTCCTCAGCTTCTCTGGGCAACCTCTTCCAGTGCCTTACCACCCTCAAAGGGAAAAATTTGTTCCTANCCTTCATATACTAGAAAGCTGCTATAAGGTCTCCCTGGAGCTTTGTCTTCTCCAGGCTGAATGACCCCAACTCTCTCAGCCTGTCTTCATGGAAGAGGTGCTCCAGCACTCTGATAATCTTCATGGCCCTCCTCTGGACTCGCTCCAACGGGTCCATGTCCTTCTTATGTTGGGGGCTTCAGAGTTGGACACAGTATTCCAGGTGGGGTCTCACAAGAGCAGAGCGGAGGGGCAGAATCATCTCCCTTGACCTTATATTAGCTCTTTTATGTCCGCGATGTAGCAGAAAAGGGCAAGCTTATATAAAGGGAAAAAACGGCAGGCCATGTTTTGAAGGACTCTCAAGTACAATCACTACATCTCTGATATGAAATGATTTTGGAACTTTCCACAAGTGGCCTGTGAAATTACTTATCTAGGTCAGACCTGAAAGAAATTTAGTGTATTGTACATGCCACATCATAAAAAAATTACCCTGGAGAGGCGTAATAATAATAAAGACTACAATTAAATCACTTTGGAATCAAGAAGCTATTACTCTATTGTCCTTTAGAAACAGATCTGTCTTTGCCAGAGCAGTGGCTTGCACACCCTTCCTTCAGATAAATATAATGCAGTGTCATAAATTCATCAAACTCCATCTTAATGTGACTTGTGCAGACCAAAGAAGTATCTGCTAGCTTCATTCATGCCTCCTGTGTTTTCTTCTCACCTGCTACCTTGATTTTTAAAAGATGCTCAGCAGCAATTGGTTCACTCGTCAGTAAATATTTGATTTATATGTATGAAGCATCTGTCACCGTAATAACTCAGTCCTGAGCACTTCCTAAAAGGATTATTATTGCTTTTGGATCCCCATGGCTTTAAATGTTTATCCAGTCTTGAATTATCATTTCTCTGTATGTCAATTGTGACCATCTGCACAGAAGCTAAAATTATATCTGTGTACACACATATGTGTGTGTGTTTGAGTACAAACATGAGACTACATACAAGAATGTTAAGGTAAAAAAGGCAAGTACTAAAACTTTAAAAAGAGCCAGTTAAAGAGTGCACAGACAGCCCTAAGCAACTCTGTTACATGCCAAAAATTTGAGAAAACTTTTAGCTATGTGGTTATACCCATTTCTGTACTGCACCACAGAGACCCTGCACTGCACACTGAGGTCTTTCCCTATGGACTCTTAAGGGGTTTTCATCTCTTTTCGCAGTAGACTGCTCAGCTTAGCAACCAGAGCAGATAAGGTCTATAGCGGTACAAGGCCTGGAAATAGAGTCTTACGGTAATGATTTGGTTTAATTTCCACACATTCACTCGGACACACATGATACTGATATCAGGCAGAAGGAAAGCTGGAAATGGCATTTCTTTTTCATGCGGCCTCCCATTTTCATTATTGTTCCCTCTACCATGAGGCAATTCTGTCTCCAGCACCCATATGAAGCAGTATTATTCTCCTGTATTTTGCTCAAATGGTCTTTGTGTTGATATTTTTTAGCTAAATGTGTGTTCTGAACAGAGTATTCGGAGCATATTGCACACGGACTCTGCAAATGCTGCATTTTAATGGCAAGTGATAAATATGCTGTCATAAAGGAACTGCCACCCCTGAGTATATGAGCGTGATTTGGGGCCTGTTGTGCCAATAGAAGAGTGCTTAGATTTGGCTGTCTTTAATGCATCTACTGTAAAAACACAAAATATTAATAGACCTCCTTGTGGATCTTGGCAGAAACTGGATTCAGCATAATTGCATGCTGCATGGAATCTCAGTCTGTATGTAAGTGTCGAACAAATTCTGTGCAGTATTTAAAACCTTAATTCACAATTAAATTGCCCTAATCTGCTCAAAGCTCGATGAATGTATTGCAAACCCACGAACTGGCTCAGACACGCGGTTGGTTCCAGTTGCTGTCACTCATTTCAAAGCAGTACCTTCCCGAGCGATTCTTTCATGGCATTGATTTATAGCTATCCAAAGGCTCCTAGAAGTCATTTCTTGTCTACACGTTTAGCCAGAAAGGAGAGGAAATTCCCTCTTTTCACCAGCTCTGACTTCATTCTAGCAGCTCCACACTCCATTATAATGTGTCCTGAAATGGATGCAGCGAAAGAGTCTGAGCAATTCTAACCCACGCGACCTGACAAATTGTGACTCATGCTTTTAATCAGAGCCGAGAAACAACATTTTGCTGCAACATTTCATCTTGCAAGTGTGCTAAGAGGACCAGAGGAAGGGAAAGGCTTTTTCTGCTTTCAATTGGAAATCGGTTACATAAGCTCACAGAGAACGAATTGTGTACAAATAATTATTAGAACTGATGGTATCTGCTGTTCTGATTTATTCCGAGATTAGTGTTGCAGATCAAAAGTTATGGCTTAAAGAGAGGAAGGGAAGGAGGGAAGGAAAGCAGAGGAGCACAAAGCACTTTGTGAACGCAAAATAATAAATGGTGGGACACGCCACACCTCACACCAAAAACCCCTCCCAGTTCCTGCAGAAACATGGGAGAATGACTACTTTTTTGTTTTATTTGCAAATATTCCAATGACTAGGTTCAAGACATTTAAGGTACGACATTTCAGTTAAGTCTTAAACAATAAAATTTACAGGTGTACTTTCTCAATATATATTTGACTGCATTTTCCCATGCCAGTGTAAGATTGCTACCAAAGCAAGCATTTGTAGTAGGATTGGGCTGGTTATTTCCTCATGCTGGGCCAAACAAAAATAGTAGTTTTGTCTGTGTGTTAGCGGGCTCAAAATTAACAGGGAGCCCAGTTTTGTAATCTGTAAAGTCCCTCTGATTTTAATTACGCAATTATGTTAATACAAAAGAAGGCAAACAAAATTATTTAACTTAATCTTCAGTTTACCCTTTGCATTTTTTTGTGTATTAGTTTTAATCCTACTTTTCAGCTAAGATTGATCATCTTAGGACACAGACAGCTCTTGGAGGGATTCCATTCTTATTATTTGTATTTGAGAGCAATAAAAACAACCTCATTTAATCATGAACTCAAAAGGCCTGTTGACTTTGATCTGCTGAAGAACTTCAGCATGTGGCCAGGAAAAGCCACAGCTGCTTGCTCAAATCACAGCTCCCACTTCTCTGCTGGATCAATTCCACCACCACTACGACAGAAAACTTTGCTTACAATGGGGGGATTCAGCTGACTCGCATAACTACCAGCCTCAGCAGCTGGCTTGCAACAGGGAAAATCTTTCCCCATACTCTTGCCTCAAAAGGAGAGGGGAAGCCTCAAACAATGTTCCTGAGGTTCAGACACAATACCTTGCAGAGGTCCTGCTCCTTGGGAAAGAGGGCAGATGTGCCCCCTCCCACCTCCTTGCCTCCAGACAACCCTCCAGAGGTTTAAATATCTGCAAGATATTTAAATTTTACCCTGAAGTACTTCAGGTCTATTGTTGTTTGCTGTTTGTTTGGGTTTTTTTAAATGGGCACACTGGTGGCAGGTGTGAAAATTCAGTGTCAGCAAAGCAAAATCTCTTGGGGATGAAAATAATGGTGTGATCAACAAGGCATGCAGGACGTTTTACTTGTTGCTCTGGTTGGAATATAACCTAAGACTCATACAAGCCACATCTTAGTCCATTAAGGTGCACCAAAGCTGAGTACTCCTTGTACAGTATTTTTAATGTATTCCAAACTAGAACTGAGAAACTGCAGTGCACAACCTGACTTTTCAAATGAACCGTACAGAAGCAGATCGGAAGTGCTGTTTCCCCAGTTTTAACCCTCCTTGCCTCTCCCAGTTCTCTCTTATGAAATGATCAAATCATAAAATAGTTTGGGTTGGAAGGGACCTTTAAAGGTCATCTAGTCCCACCTCCCCTGCAATGAGCAGGGACATCTTTAAGTAGATCAGGATGCTCAGAGCACCATCCAACCTGACCTTGAATATTTCCAGAGATGAGGCATCTACCACCTCTCTGGGCAACATTTTCCAGTGTTTCACCACACTCATCTTAAAAAATTTCTTCCTTATATCTAGTCTAAGTCTACCCTCTTTCAGTTTAAAACCACTACCCACTGTCCTATCGCAACAGGCCCTGCTGAAAAGTTTGTCCCCATCTGCTTATAAGTCGCCTTTAAATACTGGAAGGCCGCAATGAGGTGTCCCTGGAGCCTTCTCTTCTGCAGGCTGAACAACCCCAACTATCTCTGCCTGTCCTCATAGGAGAAGTGCTCCAGCCCTCAGATCATTTTTGTAGCCCTCCTCTGGACCCCCTCCAACATGTCCATGTCTTTCCAGTGCTGAGGGCTCCTGAGCTGGACACAGTACTCCAGGTGGGGTCTCACCAGAGTGGAGTAGTGGGGCAGAATTACCTCCCTCGACCTGCTGTCCATGCTTCTTTTGATGCAGCCAAGGATATGGTTGGCTTTCCGGGCAAATCTTGTAATACTCTAGGAAGTCTTATATTAACAGGATGACAGTCTCTAGTTATATACTGAAAACTCTGAAAATAATACCTAGGAGCAAGCATGCCTGCATGAATCTGTAAACAAGTTTCCAGCTCCCTGAAGTCTATCTGAAGTAGAATATGCAAAACTGTTTACTGTTTAGAAGCTAGTGCACTGAGTTAGTGGTTTCATACAAATGCACACAGCAGCAGCTACCAACGTTATCAAAAAGCCTTTCTCTGGAAGCACTTATTCATTGAGCACCCTGGAATTAGCCTTCAAGCTTAAACCTACGTAAGTGTCCACTGCGTGCATTTCATTTCCAAACGCCAGTAGCTGATACAGTTGGCTCAGTTCATAGAAAGGTTCCTCCTGATGTCAGACAAACTAAGCACACATTTGAGATCCATACACTGCCCAAACAGTCTGCTCAGAAACTATCTAAACTTTTTACTCCAAAGATACTTGCAGTACCCTGTGGGAACTTGACTCAGTGTTGCTCTCAGCAGCAGAATCCTGGGTAAAACTGGTGTAAATACTGATCATGTTTTAACCTGCAGAGTTATCTGTTTGAGCTCAATGTTGCCAGATGTGGGGTGTCTCCTTACAAGCATGAAGCATTTCTCTTCCAAAAAAGGAATGAATCCCTACCATGTCAGGAAGACCAGACTCTGGGATTCAGTTGGAAGAAGTCACATGCCTGCATCTCCAGCCGGGTGCCTAGCCTGTACTGCTCTCTTGGTGCCAGCTTCTCTTGAGTATTTTCTCCCCAGCAGTATAATATTGAGCTCTTAAGTATTAAATTATAAAACATTACTTTTCGCGGGAACTTAGAATGGCACAGAAAAAAATGTTAAAGAATTCTTATTCTGAACCAAATAAAACAGAAATATTTTTAAAAAATCACCGATGTCACCATAGTACTAAAATAATATTTAAGGCTTCCTGACCCGAATAATCTTCCTATCCAGGAAGATTTCACTTGTGAATCACTGGCGTGTGCAGACTGCCGATGGAATCATATCTATACCTGAAGTATGTGACATAAAATGAGGTAACATAATAAAACCTCAAGTGTCTGTGGTGCATCTGCAATACATACGCATGCTTTAAACAAGGGTTAATACAAATAACCCTCCAACAACCAGGAACAACAGAAAAGTGATGGATGTGAACTACAGACTAGTAAGGGATTAATAAATTGTTAATAAAGGAAAAATAAAACTAGTTATAAGCTCAGCTGAAGGAGCAAACACATGGACATGTGGACTGGAACTCTTCTAAAATGTAAATTTATTTTCTCTTCTTTTCTTTAATTGAAGAAGGAATGAGTTAACGTCCATTTGAAGGGTTGGTTCCACCCCACCCCCCCAGCAAAACCAGTGTGGAAACGTAGCTGGCCATCACTCTTGTGACACCTTGAAAGAGGGCTACAAAGCCCCACCTAAGAGAGCCACAAAATCCTCTCCGAGGGACAGTGCTGTATAATCCCCTAAACATGCAGCTTGCTTGCTATGATTATGAATTTGTCAAAAATGCTGATTTAAACAAAATTAACTTTAGAGCTTTCAATGATAATGGCTACTCTGGATATACCAAGCAGTTTCTGACACGACCATTTTGCTTTTGTTCTCACTTTTGCAATATGCAACTACAATCTCATAATATGAGCTTCTATGTACATTGAAAAATGCAGTGTTCCTTGCAAAGACTTCTGGCTGAGAAAACTGCGCCCCAACTCACCTACTCATTTACTTAACTGGCGGTAGTCAAGCAAGTCAAGATACCCATATACTTCTACATCTGGTAGGATGGAGCACTCAAACTCATCATCTTACATTTGTATGCTCTTCAGCAAAGCACCTACAATAGACACATACTTTAAACAGGTTAATGAAAAACAGCAGTAGAGTGAACCATGCATGCAAGCTTTAATACGAGAAATTAAAATCACCCACTGAAAGCTCAGCTCAGCAAGAAGCAAGCCTGCTACAAATTTGATTAATTAGATGCCTTCAGAGTTTAGGACAGGTGATACACACAAAATTTGCTAAAGCAAGAAAAATGACATTAAGATTATTAATTTTACTTTTTAAGGAATCAGAAATATGTCACAAATATCAGTAGTTCCTTTAGAGAAAAATGATCACACCTGCTGCTAGTTGTCATTTACGGTCTTGCGTGAAACAGGAAAACATAAACAGGTGGGTTTTAAGCATTCCTCTTCAGTTACGACAAATAATTCCATGTTGTCTGATCTGACCACAGCGCTTTCAGGAGGAGTATTGTTATGCGCTTTTGGTCAAAAAAAATCAGTCATTTGAAGCAGCATACTGTTGAAAGCAATTGGATATGAAAGCAATCAGCAGGTCTCCAGCTTTCAAGGTCACATCAGACGTGTGTTCCTAGAGGATACCTTTCTTATTTCAAAAACTACTCCACTCATAAGTCAAGTGTAGTAACCTTAAAAGGCCAGCTACAGAAATGAAGTCAAAATGAATGATGTTTCATCCACAAAGAGTCATTTGAAGTCCCCAGCAAGCTGAAGGCTGGCATTCACACTGGTAACCATACTAGCAGAGCCCTATTCCATGAATTTTTACAGTTATTACATGGTGTAATAGATGGGCTAAATGTCAGGACTTCCCTAAACTCAGTGAGTAGACACACAGCAGAGACTCCTCTATGTCAATTTAATTCTAAGGGGATACACAAAGAAACCAGGTGCAGTAGTTGAAATTCAGAGTTTTCCTTAAAGCGTTTCTTACCTTTGCTTCAAGCAAGAAAGTTGCAAAATTTATAAACCTCAAACATCTGTCACAATTTCAGGTGAAAACACACTGCCATTAACAAAGCAAACCAACAGTGAGATTTGAATGAGGGTGAAATTATGCCTCATGGAATAAATCAATATATTTCTTTGCGATATAGCCCCGATCCCGACAACAATGTTCACCTCTATCTTTAACCATGCCTATGTTCATCAATTCAAGCATTTGGAGGATCAGGACTATAGGACTCTCAATTCCACCATTACACTGACAGGCACTGACATACTGTATCAGGGGAACAAACAGTCCAATCATGGAGTGTGGCATGGGGAAAGAGCAGAGCGATGAAGTAGCCTGAATCCCTTGAGGCACTCAGGCAAATCCGGAACAGTATCGACTTGGTCAGAAAAAAAAAAAAAAACAACTGAAAAATTTAGAGACAAAATGGAAAACAAATAAATTAACAGGTCCCCATCTCTTCCTCTGTAAATTTGTAGCATTTTCTTTGCTGTTTTTTTTTTTTTTTTTTTTTTAAGGGAGCAAAGGTTGTTTTTTTATACAATGCTCCCACTTGTTCTCACAAACGGACAAAAACCTGCTAAGAGCAATAATACTCGCCTCTCACACTTTTCTAGCAAAAAAAGCATCACAGTGCCACTGTGTAGGCTGTTACCAAAAGCCTGGGAAGTTGTCAACAGGACTTTGGAATCTGTGGGTAAGGACTAGTCTGGTCTCATTGGAGAGGAAGGGAGCAGTCCCTCCATGGGGATGGCAGCTCGTGAAGGCAGCGCTGCACCAAGAGCCCCTGTCTTGTCCCTGACCCTGCTAGCACAATCTCAGGTGACGGATCACAGTCCTTGGCACAGCAGCTCTCTCCCCTAGCACATCCCCAGGGAGGAGACAGGGAACAGAGATGGGTGAGAAGGTGAAACCCAAACAATCTCCAACTTTTCCCCTCCCTACTTCCAGATAAGCAAAGGGCTGCAAGGCAGAGATAAGGCAGATGCACACCAAGAACAGTGGGTGCAGAACAAATTGGGCCACACCAGATAGGACACAAAGCTAGTGTTCACCCTTGGGATTTTTGGTATCACATCAAGCCTTGAGTTTAAAGTCCCAGTGCTGGGGTGATGTTGGTACACCACGTACCACGAATGGGGACCTCAAGCAGAGAGAAGCAGAAAACATACAGGAAAATTTACACTTGATCCTGAAGCACATAAGACAGAGTAAATTTAAAAAATGGATGCTGCAGTAATGTTCCTGTGAACAGCCTGTACATCCCAGAGTGCAAACAGCTGGATCTTAACATTACAGAGAAAGGAGCTGGAATGGTTGAAGCATGAAAAGATTAAAGGATCTACAGTGCCCAGGGATGGTAAAGAGGAATACTGTACACTTTTGCCCAGATATGTGGATTTCTTGTCTTTAGGGTGGCGATATTTTTTTACAGATCACAAGCTGTCTTCTGGAACATGTATACCCACTGCATAATATCACTTACATTAAACTGAACTGTTAGAGGAATAATCTATATAATGATTTTGACATCATGCAGCATTTGGAGGCAGAGCAATAGAGGCACATGGAGATGTGATCTATAGATAGAAAAGGGTTCTTCATAGGCAAATGATACTCAGGAAGAACCAGGTTTACTGGTAGTATGCTCAACAGTATCCAAACATAAAGAAAATAAAGAACAAATTTTTTATGCTTTTATTTTAGAAGAGTTGGGAGCATCACTCAGCATCATTCTGGCCAGCACCATCTGCTGGCTCCCAGTAATGTCACAAATCATATTTCCTACTTCACATTTATTTATTCCACCATTATCACCTGTTACAACCACGTGTTCACTGTGCTTTGCAAGAAACAGGCATAAACTCGGGCAAAGGTTGCTCATAGGAAATAGGAAATAACATCTCCGTCCAGATGCCTGCATTTTGTTGCTGCTTTCTTACTCTCACTACAGCCAAATATAAGTTTGTTTTTTCTGCAAGAGGTGCACATTACACAAAAAAACCCACCTTATGCTTTGCATGACTGACCAGTTTTGTTGATGGGGTGGCAGAAGCACAGTATTTAGAAGAGAGCTGCTCATCCCAGAACGACTGAGCACAATTCCGTCCAGAAGCCTCCAGGTCTTTGGTACCTGCAGGTACCACATGGTCCTCATCAACCAAAGGCTCACATATGTACAGTGACCACAGAGGACGATATGAAGACAAATAATGAATCTTAACGAAGGTGAAGAATCATTGCCTGCGAAGTTACTGACGAATCTAATGCAATGGGAAAGGCTTTTTTTTTTTTCTGTTAAAAGGCATGCTGATCATTATTACACAGAGACACTGAAATATAAGATACAGAACAGCCTTATATTGCCTCCATATGGGAGATTATTACTACACATGAGGTAAAGGATTTCCCTTAATATAAGGTTCATGGACCCTTGAAGAATTTCAGGGTCCTCTGCAACCCTGGAGGTCCAGCAGAACTAAGATGACCTAGAAGTTCCCAACTTCATTTTTTGCTACTGTCAAAATGGTATCATTGTTTGTACTCTTAAAATAAAAAGAGAGATGTCCTCTCTGTGTGAGCTTCCATTAAAATTTGTAGCTATAGAAAATGTATTTCTTCTTCCTGAACACTGTTGCCAGCTCTTTTAAAGGGAACTCAGAATTGCTTTCAATCCAGCATTTCAACTATGGATCCTTTTATACGCACAATGTAAGTAACAGTGTGCATCAGGTCTCAAAAATATAGAAGAGGAATGAGAACAACTTTTATTTCTCTCTAAAATTTTATATTGTGAAGGAGAGTTGAACGTACGCATTGAAGGGGGAACGTGCACCCCCAGGACGTTGCAGCTACGAGTGCATGCCAAATTGTCACACCAACAAATCAACAGGAATCATAAAGTGGAAAATTTCTGGCAAAATAAATACATGCTAAAGGACATAGTTCCCTACTCTACCACACATCAAACAAGGAGCCTGAAACAAGACTCATCTTAAATGATGCCTTTACATGTCCAGCAATCGCATCCAAAGACTGACTGCAGTTCAAGTACTTTCAGTGAAAAAGAAAAGTCCAGTGACTTTTTCCAAACAAAAGAACCTGGAAAAAGGGGAAGAATCTGAATCAATCCCAGCTGACTTCAGGCACTGCAGTGCCAAAGTTAGGACTTAATCATCTTATGCTGCCTGGACAGTGGAAGACCTTGAGGTGGGCTGAATTTTCCCTTGAGCTGCCTCCCTTGAGAGGGAGGAAAAAATAACTGAAGATTAATCCAAATCCAAATCTCTGAGCCTGTAGCTTTATTCACGGTGTTAAACGTGGGGAGAGACTAGTCTTGTTTCCTTCTCCAGTGCGACAAATTGTACGTACTAAGAATTCCCCTGAGAGATAAGTTAAATGTTTTGACTGTATGATATTCAGCTACAATCATCCTGATCCTGGGCACACACATGGACTGTGTTCAGCACAACGTTTTGTACAGTAAAACAGGTTTTAACAGGGGTAGTGGTATCATTGTCCTGGTCTCCCTGCCTTTTATCTAACAAGTCAGCAGTCAGAGCATCCACACACAATGTGTGAAACTCAGGATACTTTATAACTTGTCAGAGGGTCAGTGGCATTTCAGTCCAACATAATCTGTGTGGGCAACGCTCCGGGTGAGTCACAGGCCTTTGGGAGGTCTGTACTATATATGCCCCCAGGCACATTCACACTTACGAAGCAAAACAAGACCAGGCATCTAAATCTATTTTCATTTATATTTTTCAGGCTTCTCCTTAGAGGATGCTTATTTACAGAAAAAGAGGTGTTGAGAAGATTGTTTTCATCTGTTTAGAAAACACGGAAATACTGAGAGTTTCTCTGAAGAAATGGGAGAAATCTTGTGAACACAAGAAATGTCATTCTGGGTCAGGCAAATGATCCATCTCCAACAAATCAGTGGCATCCACTAGCAGCAATAAGAGATGGCATTTAGGGACAGCACATGAATCTGGGTATTTCCCACAGGCCACTCTCCTTGTGATCCCCCAGCACCCACACTGTTGTGTTAGGGATGTGGAGCCTACAGCCCTGCCTTTTTCCTTCTATTCCTCTTTACAGACCCGTCGTCCAAGAATTTGTCTAACCCCTTTTGTACCCGCTTATACTACCTGTCTCCACAACCTCCTGTAGAAATAAATTTTAGAAGTTTACTACCTACCACAGTCAAAAATACTTCGTCTATTTTAAACTGATCTCCTACTAGTCTCAGTGAGCACTCCTTCATCCTGGTATTGTTGAATTTGGTGAATATCAGCTCTGCATTCACGCTATTCCCTGAACAATATCATACACCTTTGTTCATATCCCTTCACAGCTTTCTGCTTTCCAAACTTAAGAGTCCTTGCCTTTTAGTCTGCCCTTGTACAGCAGATGCTCCAGCCCTTAGGTCATTTTTATTGTATATATAAACACATGCAAATATATTTAACTCCACTACACCTTTATTGGGATACAGGGACCAGAACTGCACAAAGGGTTCAAGACGTGAGCGTGCCAAAGTTTTAAACAGTGGCAAAATGATGCCCTCTGGTCTTGTCCCCAGTACCCTTCCCGATGACGTCCAATATTTTCCTGGCTTTTTTGGCTGCCTCTGCACTTTAATCTAATGATTGCAGACACCTGTCAACGACTTCAAGATTCCTCTCCTGAGCTGTAACCATCAGTGTCACGCTCAACATTATACAAATATGTTTTACGCTGTTCTTTCCTGCATGCACAACTTCACAGTTGCTCGCACTGAAACTCACCTGCCACTTTTTTGCCCATGCACTCAGTTTAGCGAGGTGCTTCTGAAGCACACTGCTCTTGGAGTGGCACTCGACTACCAGCATCATCTTCAGACTTCGAGATTTGACTGTGCATCACCTGCTCAAGGTCTTGAATTCATGTAGATGAATCAAATTCATGTAACTGACCTAATACCCCTTTTAAAGGATTATTTTTTTTTAATCTCAGATGGGTCACTGTTACCAGGATATTTCTTCATTCCTAAAAACACTTTGATAATTGCGTGACATTACTGAGTGGATGTTGCCTTGGTCTGTTTAACAATTATCCTGTGTTTCAAAAAGTTGGGAGGGAAAGAGAAAGCACCTCCATTGCTACAGTGACTTATTTTTCATAAGTTTTACATTTAAGCATGTGCCAGGCTCCTTCAAGTTGCTTTTCTAGACTAAGATGGTTTCTTTTTGTAGACTCTCTCCCTCTCCTCTTGAATTTACAATCTTGGGTTCCCATCCAGCCATTTCTTCTCTCACCAACACAGCTGTGTAAAGTGCACTCATGTTCTCCCTCATGCCACATGTCAATGCAAACTCAGTTCTGTTTCTGATTCCAGTGAAATCAGTTGAGAAAGTGAGATGGGTTTTGGTGGAAAAACAAATAAATGTAATTTCTGTGTGGTCTTGTAAGTCAATATACTAATCAAACTGCACAAACTGTGAGTGATTCAAGTGATAGACATAGAATGGCACGAAAATGGAGCAAGATCTTGTTTCCATTAAATTCAGCAGGGAAACTTATACTTTGGGCAGGTGGACTCAGACTTCTTTGCAGAGGTACGGTAAAACAAAGAATAAATAGAAGAGTTTTCTTTTGCTTATTGTGTCCACAATAATATACTTTACTATAATATTCAATGCAATAATGCAATTCCATACTGCTATTTGGTCTTGAAGAGATATCTGCCTCCTCCAAAGAAGAGTTTGGTTGACAACTTTTTCAGCAAAAAAACAGAATTAGCTATTGTTAGATTGCAAAATAAGAAGAAAAAATAAAAGAAAGAAGTAAATGTCTACTGCTAAAACTATCTGGGAGTAACAACATTAGAAGTGCAAAAAAAAAAAAAGGTTCACTAAAATATTGCAAGATTTGACAGGAGTTGATTTCTAAACGTTTGCTGGCCTGCGAAGTGCTGGTCTCAGTAAAACCAGAGGAGCATTGCAGAAAAAGGTGCAAAGGGTACTCCTTAGCTTAAAACCTTTCGCTTCGAGTCTTGCCAAGGATCAATACTCCGGTGAGCTGAACAGATTTATGCTTTCATTCTGCTAAGACACCGACGCTCTAACAGTACAAGTACCTTTAGACCTCTGCACCATCTTGTCTTCATCTGTATCTGCCTGCTGACACATGATGTTCTTTGAGGCTGAGTTGTCTGTCTCAGATAACCACTAGAGACCATTTGTCCCCTTGCAGTACTTCTGAATTAATTGATGTCATTTTATTCTCCCGTCACTCCAATTTTTTTTAAATAAGAAAGTATGAATCCACGTATTTATAACTTGAACATGAATTAAAGTTGCAGGCTTTCAGATTTATGTCTTTTTAAATGCTGAAAGACAGTTTTCTCAAATAAAGCAAAACAGAACTTCATTGTGTCCTAGAAGGTCCACTGGAAGAAATAAAGGAGAAAATCTGGCCACATACTGAAACGCAACTATGCTAGTTTCTGTTAGTTGAGGATCTGGTCCACATTCAGTAATTAAACTGAATGAAATATGCTGCCTATTATGCAGCTAAAACTTTCATTTATTTTACAGACAAAAATAGAATTGATCTTGGAAAACAAATATTGATAAATACTTGGCTCTTACTGAGTGTGTTGGAGGACCGTGTTGGCTCAGCCATCAGACAGATTCCATACTGTTGTCCATAATGACTTGTCTCCAGGCCCTCCCAGTTCTTCCCGTCTCTTTTTAGACAAAGACGTGCAATTACCCACCTTCTCCTGCCCTTCACAGGGCAGGGAAGGCAGCTTAGAGTTTGATGAGTCATAAAACTGAAGCATGCTCAGAGCAGAAAACATGACAAGCTGCGTAACACTATTAACAGTGACCAGTTCGACAGGAATGCGTCAGTGTTGATCAACAATCCCATGCAGTGAAAAGTCTGCCCTTCCCACAGCTTCACATGCAAGACACTGGTTCAAACTCCACCCTGCATAAGCCTGTCCTCTTCCACAGAGCCCTAAGAACCAGCACTGCAATAACTTGTCCTACTGGCTTCCAGAGAGTTAGGTGGTCATCCATAATTTTGGATCATTTTATCTATAAAGCAAAATCATTTTCCAAGGGTTTTTATCAGCAAGCTGGGAACACGCACAAAATGCCTCTTCCTTCGCTCTGTATCTGGACAAGACTTAAGTGGTGTCAGAGAAAAGAGCTTTCTGCACCCTCTTTGCAAGTGTTTACAACAAAGGCTTCTTCTCTGATGTTTTAAGACTACTTCACCATCCTGTTCCCTTCTTACCTCATTGAGCTGTGAGTGTAGTACTGCAAGCATACATGTATGTATGTTTACAGGTGCAGATAACAGTATAAGGTATTAATTTTGTATTTGAAATCTCGGGCCTATCAGGTTTTCACATAGCAAACAGAGAAGTTATCCTGGATATTTTCATTTGCAGTGACAAAAGAAACTGATAAAAATGTGAAAATTGGGAATTTTCTTACAAGAAAAAAAAAAGAAAAACAAAAAAGAAAAGAAAATCCAGGAAAAACAGAATAAGAGCTAAGTATTTTAACCCAGCTAGCAGCAAGTCCAGGGTTTCAGCTGACTACAAAATGTTTTTTTTCCACAATGCTTATTGTTTGCCAAATTTGAAGTGACAGCTAACAGAAAAGGATCGTGGCAACAAAGGTTAGGAAATTTTTCAATAAGATGATGAATTACTCACTGGTGAGTCCCTTAATGGCTAGAATACTACACAAAATGGCTTTTCTGTGAGAAGGGCTCAGCTCCCACCTGGTAAAATGCTAGAGGCTTAGGAAAAAAGTGGTCCAAGTTCACAAAGCCGGATTAATAATTTCTAGTGTTGTGGTTCATTGCTGAAACTAGGATGCAGTTTGAGACAGGGCTTCTTGGTTTTAGTTTATCATTCTGTCAAACAATATACTGGCCTAACATTATTTTTGTAGTAGAAGAGGAAAATAAAGCCATGAGAACACAAGGGATGAAAGGGAATCACCACCAGCTTTACTTTAGAGGGCAAATGATATTTCAGAAGTTGGGAGCGTAAGTTCCATGATCTTGAATCTTTTGACTCATTTTCACAGAGAATTCTGTTACAATGCATCCAGTTTCTTAGAAGAAAGATAATTTTGCTTGAATTTCTGAAAAGATACTTAATTTCTCCTGACCTCATGGCAAATTTGGATAAGTTCTCAAAAGTTTAAGTGAGTCAAAATTAGAGAGCAGTTTAGACTATGTAAAGCAGAAAAGACCTCACATTCCAATAACTGATAGATAAGCCTCAGTCACCTAAATAAGCTTGTAAAATCAAATATGTTAAAATGTAAATGTCTTTGATGTATATTCTTTCAGCACCTGCACTCATGTTTCTTTGGGGCATGTAGATACTCTTGTAGAACAGAATTGCAGTGAAAATGTCATCTGGACTTCTGTAAGGTCTTTGACATGGTTGCCCACAACATCCTTCTTTCTAAATTGCAGAGGTACGGATTTGATGGGTGGACTGTTTGGTGGATGAGGAACTGGTTGGATGGACGCATCCAGAGGGTAGTGGTCAATGGCTCAATGTCCAGATGGAGATTGGTGCCAAGTGGTGTCCCTTACGGGTCCATATTGAGACTAGTACTGTTTAATATCTTCATCAGGGACATAGACAGTGGGATTGAGTGCACACTCAGTAAGTTTGCGGAGGACACCAAGATGAGTGGTGCAGCTGACACGTCTGAGGGACAGGATGCCATCCAGTGGGACTTGGACAAGCTTGAGAAGTGGGACTGTGTGAACCCCATGAGGTTCAACAAGGCCAAATGCAGGGTCCTGCACCTGGGTCAGGGCAACACCTGGTATCAATACAGGCTGGGGGATGAAGGGATTGAGAGCAGCCCTGAGGAGAAGGACTTGGGGATAGTGGCAGATGAAAAGCTGGACATGTGCTGACAATGTGTGCTCGCAGCCCAGAAAGCCAACTATACCCTGGGCTGTATCAAAAGAAGCATGGACAGCGGGTCAAGGGAGGTGACCCTCCCCCTCTACTCTGCTCTGGTGAAACCCCACCTGGAGTACAGCTCTGGTGCCCTCAGCACAGGAAAGACATGGACATGTTGGAGGGGGTCCAGAGGAGGGCTCAAAGATGGTCAGAGGGCTGGAGCACCTCTCCTATGAGGACAGGCAGAGATAGTTGGGGTTGTTCAGCCTGGAGAAGAGAAGGGTCCAGAGAGACCTTATTGCAGCCTTTCAATACAGAAGGAATCTTAGACACTTTAAGATAACATGCTCCTACAAAGTAGGGTATTCCTTTTTGCGCATGGCTCACTGGTATAGACGACAGCAGATCCCACACTTTCAAACACCTAAGCTATTTTCCTCCAACACAACCATGCTTGCTCTCAGGCAGCACCCACCCCCCACATCTCATCAAGTACTTCAGCAAAACACGCTTGAGGCTGGCAACATCTCCCATCAACACTGTAACTCCATGTACCTTTTCACTCCACTAGAAACCTGTCAGGTTTTTTGACATTCATCAAGTCATACTTTGTGGCTGACCTCAAATGTCCATAGAAAGCAGCGGATGAACACTTTCTCCCATGATTTCTACAGGGAGCAATAACTCACCGTCTTGATGAATATTGTATGATGGAGCCTGCTTTATCTGAACTTCATGAGGATATTGTTTCTTTTACTCCTTCCCACATTTTTGTGGGGATAGTAGGGAAGACTGTAATCTATGTTACTTAGTTATCATGGCAAAAGGGGGAAATAAGAAAACTGATTGCTGAAAGATGAGTATTCTTCTGTTTGTTGCAAAGCAGCAAAGGGAACACAACATACCATGCATGAAGCACTGTACAAACTGAAGTCAAACTGCTTTGCTGAAGGTTTGGAATTTAAAAAAAAAAAACAAAACAAAAACCAGGAGGATTTGAAGAGTCCACAGCTTGTGGTTAATCAAGAGTTGTGCAGTGCTGCATCTCCAAGCCTAATCTAAAAGATGGCTCAGCAAAGCGCTTACGAGACTAGAAGCTGGAGGGCATCCCTCATCCTCTTAAGTGGGGCAGTATGCCAGTTTGTAAAATGCCCAGTTCTGTCCATCATCTTGAGATGTGCAACAGAATTAATTTTTATTAACTGGGTTCATATTCACATTGCCATTAATTTTGCCTTCATTTGCCTGCCACATGCATTTCAAAAAGGAATTCAGTTGTCAATCAGTGCAAACTAATGCACCTTTAAAAACACAGCCCAAATCCCAAACCATAAATTCAGTAACACATTTTCTTTTGTCTCGTGCTACATCAGTGTCATAGCTCAGCAAGTCTAGCAGTTTACTAAGAGCTTTTTCATCTCCTGCTCCTAGCATTGCTCTGTCAGATTTGCTTAGAGCAGCTGGCTTGCCTCCTCTGTACTCTACAGAATTACACCACTAGTAACCAGACAGTGGTCAGAAGGACTTGAGTCCAGCTGCCTTGATGATTATTCTCCAGGATGGAAGAAGCAAGAAGGAAGACAGTATTTCCGCAGGTATCTGTAACACCAGGGGGGTTGCAGCTGTCTTTTTCGTCTTGCACAGCTTTTTTTAACCTTCTGCTGTTATTAACGTTAGGCAATCTGTTCACAAACTCAGGAGACAGTAGCCCAGTATAAAGCTCTCACCATCATCAGGTTGCTCACTCAGATAGTCCTCCGTGTACTCTGCCGAGCTAAGGCAAGCTCTGCCTTCAAGGAGCTTACAAGAGAAAAGCCCCTTGTGATTAACTTAGTGGGGCTGTTTGTGTGACAGCGGACCACCAGGTGCAATGAGGAAGAAGACCAAAGGACAATGGCACTTTATTCTTAAAGAATAGGTCTTAAGAGTCATAGTGATCTGTTAGCTTCATATATTGCAAACATCCATAACTCAATACCAGGACATGAACAGCACTTGAGTAGCCTACTACTGTCTTATTCTTCAGCCTTGCCAGGGCTGCTTGTAACTGAAAGGCGATCTGACTATACAAGCATGTATGACTCCCTGGCACTGGGTTAGATCTGGGATTGCTGATTACACTAGAAGTTCCATGATCATTACTGCGGTACAGTAGTTTGACCTGTTACTTAGTAAGTGACAGTATTGAAGCCCTGTCTACATAGAAACATACTTTTAAAGCTTTTGTTGGGAACTCAGAAAATCAATGCTACACAAATTTTTAAAATCACTTAAAAATCACTCTAAAGACACTTAAGAATCAATGCTCTAAAAACCAAAATTAATTTTTAAAAGAATAATAGTGTATCCCATTTACTAAAATGATTAGCCAGAATAGCACAGCCAGCATTCAGGGAATGCAACATGATGAAATATGTTATTACAGAATTGACAAAACGTTATGGGAAACCATAAAAGACAGTATATGTACCTATAAAAAATGGGTTGCAGCTTGCTACAAATCAGACATAGATAAATATTTTACTTCCAGCAAAACTTACTTAGCAAAACATTTTAGACTGAAGACACCAGAAACAAAAATATTTAAGAGACTCTGAGCTAAGCCCAGACTTATCTTTTCCCTTTCGTAAATTTTTTGGGGCACTTATTTTTAGCACTTGTGGGTGTAAAAATTATGTTATACAAGATGCATTGAGATACAGTTTCTTTACTTATTGGAAAAAATGTAAAGATTTCACCTATGGCACAGCCCATCACAGGTGTCAAAAAGGTGTATAGAATGAGTTAGTATTTCAATACCACTTTTAAATACTTTAAGGTTATGTGTGTTTGTCATGGAGTCTGTCAAGAGCTCTGCCTCCAGCCTCTGTCTTTGACCCCGCTTACATTACATATTCTTCGGACTCAAGATAGATGACCGTCTGTGACACACAGTGGAAAGTTACAAATAGGGATTAATTGTTCTATGTAAGCAAAAGAAATAACATAAGAGGAATACAAAGCATTAAAATAGAATCCAATGTAAGGCAACACTATTTTTAAAGTTTCAAAATTGCCTGTTTCTTTTCAGTTGTTTTTGCTACTCAGCATGACAAGGAAAATCATCTTTCTGCGGATGCCTGCTCAACACCTGTAAAGTTTGAAGAAATGCAGGAGTTGCCAAAATTCTGCAAGAATCGAAGTAAAGTAAAGGCCATCACTATCTGCTGAGCAACTTTTTTAATTCATACTAAAAATTGCAATGTTACTATAAAAGTAACACTGGTCCCTGGCATCAAACCTTTATGGTACAAGTTCTGGACAGACATGAAAAACACAGCTAAGCCAAAAAACACTGAAAATATATCTAACCCAAGTATAGCACAGTGGGTGAATGCTGACTTCCAATGATGACTGGTACAGGGAGGTTTCATTGCAGTGCCACGAATTTCCAATCTCTGTTCCAGTACAGTAATGTTCCTGGAATTAAATGACCTCTAGAACTCTCCTGCTGCTCTTCAGCTCCCTTAATTAATGCACAGCTGCTGAAAAGTGGTCTTGAGCATGCCAGTGTACTGAGGTAGAAGATCTAGATGTTTCAAGGGGCAAACAGGAACCTAAATATGTTTAGGTATCCAGACCTCAGTGGGTAGGAAGAGCTTCAGGAAACAGCACAGCTCCTACTGGAATTCCTGGATCATAATTAACTTCCATTTCCCAAGGAGGTTGCTTGTGGAGTCTAATCTTGCAAATAGAAAACTAAGTGGGAGTGTAAATCCACAGTATAAATAGGCTACTTCAGAAACCAGAATGAGGGAGAACATTAATGGCATATCAAACTTGCATTAACCAGTCTTGTTTTAAGAAGTAAAACTGAACTTTTGACGACAGCCTGCTGGGGTCCTGAGACCAGGGAGTCCATGTGAGGCGTGGCACGTGAGGGAACGCACCCATTTACACCTACCTTTTGTTTCCAGGAGTTAGAGTAAAAGGCTGGTTTAGTCCCACACTTGAACGTAACTCCAACCCAGTCTGCCAAGGAAGCAGTGCCAAAGCCATCCTGCCACATTCACAGCAACCGCGGTGGGTGGTAGCAGCTCCTGATACCTCCCTTGCCCCAGATGTCCTTCCCCCCAGCCTGACTCGCCATGATCCTATCGTTCTTTAACTCCATTTCCAGTCCAGTTCAGTGCTCTACACTAATTGCAAGTGACAGATGGAAGCTGCAATACATCTCCAGCTCCAGATCATTAAATAAGATGACCTGTATTTTCTGCAGTAATCAGATATTGCTGCAAGTTACCTCTGCCTCATCTAAACCAGGGCTGGCAAAAGGACCTCCATGATCATAGAGGGGATTTTGTTTGTTTCTTTCCAAGTTTCAGTTCAAATCAGGAGTACTCATATTTCATCCTTTTGCTATATCGGAGTGTTAAAATTTGGAAAAAAAATGAGGAGCATATATCCTATAACCGCAACGTTATTAACAGAAAAAAAAAGTGGGTGACACCTGTATTTTTCAAGAGTATATGAAACATTTCACAGCTACTGTCAGGAAGAAGTAAATGCAAAGACTTAGAGGAAAAAGGTGACTTTCAAGAAGAAAGCATTATTAGCAGAGGAAGCAGATGGTCTTGCCATTTCAGGGGATTTTTTTTTTTTTTTCCACAGAAGATCAAGATCACTTGTCTAAGGTTATAAAAGTTTTGCTCGTTTGGAAAACAAATAGGAGGAATTCTGAATTGAAATGAATGTGCAGATTGCAAAACAAGGAAGGAAAGGGTCCTATTCCCCACAATCTCTCCTTGCCTTTTAACCTTGCTGCTGGGGGACACAGCTACCTATTTCATGTGATGTGGAAGACCTGTTTTCTGTTGGTCCCTCCTCACTCCACAGAGGGATTGAAGAAAGCCTAGCACCTCGAGAGCACACTCATGCCCTCAACGACTACCACTGTAGCTGATATTGCAAATATCTTTTCCCTCGGCCTCTCCCATTGTGGTTATTCTACTTTGTGAGAAATACTTGAACAATGGTTGGAGGAGGGCCCACAAGCCAGGTGGCTCCATCCCAGGGATGTGCCCCGACCACCAGCACAAAGACTTATTCTCCCTTGTCTTACTGCAGACTGTTACGTCTGCCTGGTTGGTTTGGCAAATCTGGACACACAGAAGGAAATTAGGGAGGTGAGAGGATGGAGCTGGGTAAGGAAATAGGGGAGAATCAGATGATACCAACATTTATGAAATGCTTGCTTCTTTTTTGCTTTTCCTTGTACGCATTTGCCCAAACAGTCTGATGAGATTCAAAACCAGATTTGCAAATAGCTTAAGAGTGATAAAGTCTGCATCTAAGGGCAGGTTGTTCACCCCAAAAAACCTGTTCAGTCTTCATCCTGAACTTTAATCCCAGCTCTGACATAAAGTCCCCATATGGCCTTTTTTAATCATATGGGCATCTTTAAAGAAACAAGCGCAGATGGACAATTTCACAAGTGGTAGTAAAATAACACTGCATTCATTTCAATGAATTTTATCATTTTTTCCTCAGTTTCCTTATCTGTCAAGTAAGCCAAACTGTACTTTCCAGTAGTATAAAGCAAAGCACAGATTGCTGTCACCACTTTACTAATGAGTTTATAACAGACACCTTGGTAAGATTCAATTTCTCTCTTTATCAAAAAGTAGCTTTCCCGCAAATGTATTGTACCAGTAATCATCTTGGATTTGATACACTTCTTGAAGCAATCATTTTCTCATAAATTTTGAGATGCTTTCAGGTCTGTGTCACTTAATAGTCATGTGAGATATGACTCGGCAGTCCTAAATGTCTTCTAATCTGTTACACGATAAGGAGACAGAAAGGGGGAAAAAATATTCCGTAACACCAGGAAGATATTACAGTATGTATAATGTAATAAATATTATACAGCAGAAATTAAACATTTGGGGAAAAAAATAACCCCTTGCATACTGACTCTAAGCAGCAACAAAAAAAAGGACACAGGACAAAGCCACTACAGCACACAAGAATTTGTAGACTGTTGGTCTCTTCTGTTTACATTCTTAGAAGTAACAGGAAATGAAATTTAGAGATGACTCAGAAGATGACCTAATATTTTTTCTTCAACAGAACCTTAAATCAGAGTAGCCTGGTGCTTACATGCAGTGTGAAAGGCAGGCAGAACAGGAGCTTGAAATGGAACCGTTCACCTCAATGTCCTCCTACCTACCAGTATCTTGAGCCTGAGCATTTTTTTTCCTCTCTCTCTTTCCCCTCAATTCGCATCATCACATATCCCTCCTCATAAGACTTGTGTCACTTTTTGAAGTGAGAGATGATGTTGTCAATGGTACTACAAATTTGAAATAGATTGTGTAACTGATCTCAACTAAGAATGAAGCTAGTTTATCTGGGTATCTAAGTGCAGACACAGCTGCCTAACCCTCAGGTAGACCTCTTTGAAAAAACAAACCCCAAATCCCAGCCCAGAAAATACCAGGCAGGTGCTGCCAGTTACCAAACCATTTACCATTAATTGCCAAGTTAATAAGCTTTGAAGCTTGAAATGCAGCCACAAGGCCCCAGGACTGTAATGTGTCACTAAGTCTTGGGCGGACAGATGGGGCAGCAGATGATTTGCCATGGGGGCCTGGGTGTTAGTGCTGCACCAGTCCTTTGCCCCCAGTAATCATAGTGGTTGGTAAATGCATTAAAATTGTGAAAACAAGTCTGTTTCCTTTGAACAGCATCAGTCCTACAGCATCCCTGTAAAGCTGCTTCCAATAAGGTGGCAAAGAAAACCGGTGTAATATGACCAGAACGTGCTAACCTGGAACATCTGGCATTGCTTCAGGTACAAAGAAAACATAAACCAGGCTCTGTCTGTGGTTTTCATCCTCTTTCCCCGCAGAAACTTATGACGTTCAACCTTTCTCCAGTATAAGCCT
The DNA here is from genome assembly GCA_013398815.1 of Ibidorhyncha struthersii. Classification (NCBI taxonomy): domain Eukaryota; kingdom Metazoa; phylum Chordata; class Aves; order Charadriiformes; family Charadriidae; genus Ibidorhyncha; species Ibidorhyncha struthersii. Next base: position 153,344 of record VZSZ01003984.1, read on the forward strand.
CTCCTGCTATCTTCCTCTTCCTTACACTCAATGCATATTCTTTTCTAAAGCATGGTATTTTGAAGTTGGACTTTTCATAAGCTTACACACGTCAATTAGCAGGTGAGTGACTAACATCAGCTCTATTGCATGCTGACTGTAGCATCTCTAAGATAGTCTCACTACATTTTCCCCATCGGTAACTATTTATGTCAAACAGACATAACTCAAGGAGGTGAAGTTTATTCATGTTCTAGAAACACGTGCCTTTGGATTACAGACACCGTAGGGCTTATCCACTGGAAAGGGACACAGTGTCCCAGCACAGCCTGCCAGCCTCGCACAGATGCGCCAGCCTGCTGGAGGCTTTGGTTGGGTGGAGCAAACACCACGGTCACACATGGCATTCCTGTCTAATCTCCTGAGGTGTTTACATAAGGCTCACTATCATGGTATCCGGGTGCCCTTTTCACAACAGTCCCTCCACTGCCAAAGCACTGTCACTGGGGCAGGAAGCAATAAGGCAAGCTACAATTTCGTTACAAAAGACAGAAAAGGTAAGAGACAAAGTACCTCGTGAGAAGGGAAGGAATAACCGGTCTCTGAGGTATGTACCTAACTGAAGACCCTATGCAGATGCCTACAATGAGCGTGTGACACAAAAGAAGAGGTGGGAAAAGGTCGGACTTGCTTACGTATCCCCTACCACTGAGGATGAGACAGAACTCCAGGAGGTTTTTAGCCCCCTTCACCCTGCAGATGTTTCTGCTGGCTTCATGCATCCCCCACGGGAGTTCATCTAATGTTGCCAGTGCTGTAGTCTCCTACAGCCTTGCTGCAGGTTCCTTCAGTGAAAAGCAGCTGAGGCTTGGAACAAGAACTAGCAAGTAGTTTTCCTCTCATACAGTGTCCTCAGACCTTTAAAATGCACAGGAAGAGGTTCAGCAGATTATTTGTTTGGCCCAGTCTTTTGGCTGCTTTGAATTTCACTAAAGAAAGCCATCAAGGAAGTCACACTGATGAACTGAAATTTCTGCTCTGTCTTCTGGTCAGTCCATGTATTTTTGAAATAACACAAGAATTAATTTATGCATGGCAGCCTATGAGCATTTAATATTGAATTGTAAATAATGCCAAGCCAAAAATTCAGAGCTAGAAACGTCAGTTCGTCTTTCAAACATCCTCCTGGCTTGCATAAGTACTGGAGGAATCTCAAGCAAACATGTGATGCCTCAGACCATGTGTTTGTTAAGTTATTTGGTCACGTTGGCTAGGGAGGATGCCACTGAGACAGAACAGATCTGTGTTGTATTATACCATCATGAACTGACAGAAAGACACAGAAGAGGGGTTACTTGTGACTGTTGGTATAGCTTTGACTGGCTATAGAACCAAGACACGAGTTCACTTGTTACAAAGTAACAAAGTGTCATTAAGAAGTGCCTAAGTGAGTAAAGTTTTCCTTTCTTGCATTTTAATCACTATTATATTTATCAGACTGTACCACAAGTTATTCTTCAAAACTCACTCTTTGGGTTTAAAAGGATAAATTTAGGCAAATGCTTTTTGTAGAGTGATTTCAGGAACAGATCCAGAAGCCTTAGGATTCCTCCAGCCATTCTTCCAGCGTTCATGTCCCAAAGGCAGAAAACACCTATCTTTACCACTCTACTGTTAGTGTAGCAAGTGATGCAGAGGTAAGAAGGAAGATGCTAATTCAGGTATGCAGGAATATTTCTAATTTTAGCAAATTCAGTCTGCCTATCTGAAAATCAACCCTATAATTTCAATTGGGCACAGTGTTCTTTATCTCCTTCTATTCATTTATGCTAACATTAAAAGGCTATTTTTAAGAGAAATGCCATTAACTTAGATAAATCTTTAAGTTGAAAGCTTACTTAGCTGTATTTAGGAATAAATGAAGTCATCTACAACCATACTGTTTTAAGAAGGTATCCTTGATATTCCTGGGTAAAAGAACATTATATATGAAGACATTCTCTGTGAATTTTATTTAATGGATATATCCTTTCAGCATTTTTTAAATTATAATGACACCATATCTTCAGCCAGAGAAAATGATGAATTGTGGTATTACAAGGAATGGATTCCTGAGGATGATAGGAAGCTAAATATTTTGTTAGGGAGTTATTGATGTTTTTATTTGCTTTTTTCTTATTTAATCTAGTGATGACTTTCCCCTTTGCCTGTTCTGAGCCAGGATTCACTCTAACAGCTGGTGACCAGGCAATCACACTCACTCAGTAAATTATCAAATACTAGGGGCCTTTGTTTGCATATCTGTGTTAATCTGGTTTTCAAAGTGCATCCTTCGGTTCACTTTTAAGAAATAAATCGTACAAATAAAATAGCAGATGGGAATGAAGGCTGTGCTTCTTTATAAATGAAGCAATAGCTCAAGGAGCCTCAGAAGAGATGGTTCTGTCCCCTCTACTGAACAGAACAGCATCTTCGTCTGCAAGCAGTACTGCTGGCTTCACGAATAGGCCCTCCCAAATACAGTGCTCAGTGTAAGGGTGAAGAAATCAAGCCGAAAATCAGTTTACTGCCAGGCCAGTTCCTGGCTTTGCATTTCCCACAACAGTCAAAAGGAAAATGGATTCCTGCACTGTCGAGAGGAAGCTTTCAGTTGTCAGGCAAACTTTTTTCTCCTGTACTGTCAGACCCTGGATCCTGGTGCACAGTTACACTTTTTCTAATCTTGACACATCACTGCTATTCCAAAGGCTGCAACAAATTCCGTTACTCTCTATTCAAGGATAGTTTCACCAACCTCCAGGAGAAACCAACAGCCCCAGTTTAAATCCAGCCTGCACTTTGTGCAGGCAGGATGAAAGAAAAAACAAGAGGTGAATTGTAAGCCAAAGTACCACTGGCTTCCTAAACCACTAAAAGCATGAAAACCCTATTCTGGAAACAAAAGAGTAAGTGACCCTGTGATAAAGAGCACAACCCCAGAGAGGTCACCATATGCAGAAACAGATCCTCCTTTCTGCAGCACCTTTTCCCTTGGCCCTCTCCAAATGCTGCCTGCACAGGCTCCAGCTGTCTCCTGCCTCTGAAGCACCTTCTTCCACAGCAGCAACGTTCCTCTGTTTGATACCTCTATCGCCCCAACCTTAATCACAGGATAAATGAAGGGCCTGAGAAAGCCTACAATGGGTCCACCTTTCTCAGCCTTGTCCTCTTTTTAAGCTGCTGGGCTCTTTTCTCAATGAAATTTTTCTAAGTACAGCTGGTTAGGTGAGCGTTGGAAATCTGTGCCGGGAGCTGGGGCTGGAAGAAAAGACAGGAGTTTTGAGCTGGAAGGTGTGGGAGGGGGGAGAAGAGGGGCTCTGCAGCAAGGGGGTGCCAAACAGGGGGAGGCACGAAGATGAATGCCATCATGACTCACTGGGCAAGCCTGTATTAGTTCCTGTAACTCACTGCCCTTCCGCCTTCTGGGAGGAGCGGGACAGGAAGATTTCCCCTATGGGAAGCAGTCTGGGAGAGGATGTGGGGGAGACATGGGGTTTGCAGCAGGGCTCCAAGTGAGCAGCAGAGGCTGCAGAGGTAGCCGTGCATCAGGAGCTCGGGGCAACAGGGTAAGGGGCTTTCCCTCCGTGCTGCACCCCCACACTTGCACCCAGACACCCGTGAGCAGCGATACACTTTGGGGTGGAGTATGCAGGCAGGGGCCCTGCTGCCAGCTCACCCCCTGCTTACACACCTACCCCCCACCCAGCACTGTGCCCCATGCTGCTGCCGCCTCCTCCTCATAAAGGAAGGAAGAGCCATAAGCCACCTCTCAGTGTGGGCGAGCACAGCAGTACACTTTGAAACATGTTCCCTCCAAAAATGTCCTGGACAAAACGGATGCCAAGATCGCCAGCGTAATTCTCTGCCTCCAAAGAAGCAGGGTACTGCTGAGACTGTCCACTGCACACAGAGAGCCCTTTCCACCAGCCGTACCAACACACTCTCACCAGGTATTGCTTGTAGATTAATTATTTCCACTAGCAGATCTTCCCCACATGAGTTTCAAAACATTGGACCATTACGGGACTTGGATTCCTCCCATTATGAGGCAACAGCATCTTTTTAAAGAAATAAAAATAGCACTGCTGAATGGATACAACTACCTCTTATATTACTAGAGTTACCACAGAATGCAGCTTTGGGGTAATTCCACTCGGTCTCGTTGACTTACTCTGTAGATGATTTTTGAGCCCTTACATCTTAGCAATTTACTGAAAAGGCGTTTTTTTTTTTTTTTCCTTAACAAAGGCACAAGTAAAATACTTCACAGTTCACATAATTCTTGGCCTTCCTACATTCCTATGTCTCTCTCTCTGAAGGGGATAAATAAATCATGCATTTTGTTTTCAAGTAATGTTATCAAATGCCAGACAGACATTGTCTGACCCAAGAACCCATTAACTGACCCAAGCTTTGCTCCCTATGTGAGACCGAATCTTTTAAGAGACTCAAGTTTTAAACACATTTTATAAAAGCTATTTTTTATATATATATATATACACACACACATATATATAAAATCCCTTCTGCTCTAAACAGGACTAGGGAAAAACTGAAAAAGCTAAATTCCAATAATTTACTCCAGAGCTGTCTTGTGGCTCAAGAGGCTGATTCACAGGTCAAAGAAACTTGCAATGAAATAGCAGCAGAGCTATTTTCATTATCCATTTCCCAAGAAACAGTATTGCAGTTATGTTTGCCAATATTCACCGTTTACACCAACTAAGCAAACATCCCCACTATTTATAACTACCTAGGGTAAGATTTCATCGCTTTTACACATACCATAACGTCTTTGCCCCTCTGCCTCTCACTAGACTGACAGCCACTTGAGGCTGCTCAGAGTATAGTACTACTTTGCCTTAGTTCACTTAAGAATATCTTTGTGACTGATATTTCCCAGCATGCTTTTGCATGTCCCCGTCCGTTAGCAAAACATCATTGATATGCTCTACGTATCAGCATCAGTATTCCTAAAGTTGTCCTGTTTATGTAAAACTGATTTTAAGTCAAGATGTTATGCAGCCTACATCACAGCTGTTCCATAATTAAATTGGATACCATAAAATCTGATGTAGAAAGTATTACCAGGTTGCTGAAGGTAAATAGTCATAGATTAAGCTTGTTCTCTTTAGCTTGAAAAACTATGCAATTTAAAGATCATAACTTGTAAAATTAATCAAGATCTTGGGAGATGTATTAACAAAAATAAATCTTAGTGTTAAAAAAAATAAAAATAGTCTGCTTTAGCAGACTTTTTTCTGCTAAAATTACCTGATGTACAGGTGCCTAATGTGCATCACGTGCAAGAAATTCTATACATACAGAGACACTTTTGTTATACATTTTCTTAATTACCTGTATTGCTTATCAATATTCACTTACTTGTTCATATATGCAAGTTCATTTGAAGCAACTTATCAGAGCTATTTTCATCACCACTTTCTTCGAGTACTGTCTTATTGCCAACATCAGTTGGTTAACCCATAGGTATGCACACGATTCCCATAGGCACCCGCAACATACAGAATCTGGCATTTGTGAGACAGTGCCTGTGCAAAGGCTAACGAGGTGGGTAAAACAAGTCTCATTTGGTGCATCCAAGAGGGATGCTGCATCCTCTATCCACAGCACGGACAAACACAGGACTAAGATTGACGTGATACAGTGAATTTACTGTGTGAGAAGGGAGAAAAGGGAAGAGGGTTTGCCTTCTGAAACTGGACGGTACTCTTTTCAAGAGCAAGAACTGCCGCTTTTATTAACCGTTTTCAAATCTGAAGCTAAGAGGACTCATCTTTTGAGCCAAGTACTTAACAGTCATCCTCCACTTGTACATACTTGACAAATACAAGCGTATGGCCCTTTAGGGTGTGTTTTGCTTGGTTGGGTTTTTTTTCATTTGTTTTTCCGGATTTTATCAGAACGTAGTAAATGCCAACAGCTCTTCAAGTTTGTTAGCGTGTTTTTGTATGGTTTGTAGCCCTGCCTCCAAAGGAAAAACTCATGCACATAAATTAGTGTTGAAAATACTCCACACTTCACTGATGGCTTTTTTTCTTCTCAGTCTCAGATTATAATTGTTGGAAGCTGATTTTCTCGTCACAGTCAGCTGAGCTATTGGAAAAAACCTGCAGCATACTATCATATTGCTGTCCACCAGCATGGAACTTACTGTCCTGTAAATACGTATCTCAGGTTATGTAATACATATGCATGTATTCTTTTCAAATGATCAGTTACTTATTTCATAGCTGAAGAAACATATCTCAGTGTGAGAAAACAAGTATACACCTACTCACTCAACTGAGTGTAAGTTTCAACTGCAACACACCTTGTGGTTTTAGTTTATTTCCAGAGGGGAAGATGACAATAGAAGTATTAGATTCTAATGCTGCTTTCACCTACCCAGAATGTTATTTCAGGTTATTGCTCTGTGATTAATACAAAGAATATACTGTGATATGGCTTGACAGGCTGACCATCTTTTACACACTCTGGAGAGTGTGATGTTTTGTACATGAATAATAGAGAAATGTGAATCAGCACAGGTAGATCAGTGATTTGTCTACTTCACACATACAACAAAGTGCTAAAAGGTTAATTTGCAACTTGCTTTATTTTTATCCTTACATCTCTATCAGTGGTAAGCCAGTTGGGTGAGATCCTTCATTTCTGTAATTCCAGCTGTTTAACGCTGTACTCAATATTTCCATCTCTAAACATGGGCCCGTTCAAATCAAATAACTGTTTTCAGATTTTAAAAAGTTTTCAGTTTTAAAACATCTCTAGGTTTTGCAGCAGTCCGGTTGTACGTGCAACTCCAAAACATCCCTCACCTGTAAATTTGCCAGTCTGATGCTCGTTTACATCACAGGTCTTTCCCCAAGCACAATGTTCCTGAGGTGGGTACAATTCAATATGTACCCATGTAAAATCCTTTACATTGCCAGGGAAGTTAATAAGATGCTTTAACATGACTGAAAATTCAGGGTGGATGGAAAAAAATATACAAGCAGAAAATGCCAATTTAAAAAATGCCAAGGCACATCCTTTCATTGCCCACAAGGAAAACCCACAGAGCAGGTACGGTTACGGAGATCTGTTCCTCCCGCCCCACTATTGGACAAGGGGCAGATTTTTCATACCACTTGGGACAGGTGCCTTGCTACCCATGAAGATCTATAATTTGGTGTTATGTTTCTGAAATGACTGCGTGCAGCCGCTGCATCATGCTGGAAGAAAGAAATGCTCCTGCTGCCTTCCAGCCCTACCACTCCACAACTCCCAGGACACCTCGCACATCCACATCACTTCTGCTCGGGTGGACTTTCCCAGAGGAATTACACTCTTGTAAGTGTGCAAAGCCACATAATCCAAGACACGTGAAGGATACACACACACACACAAAAAAAAAAATCACACATTTTCTCCTTAATAAACAGTCCCTCTGGACACAGAAGTCACAGTCAGCCCGTGCTCCGCAGCACATCTGGATAACCGCACATCAGCCACATCCTACAGTTTCTCTGTGGTTTTGTTTGGTTTTTTTTTTTCTTTTTTTTTCCCCCTTTTGCAGCACTTGCAGATATCCAGTGGGGAATATGGTAATCCCAAAACACTGCTGCCTCCATGCTACAAGGTTTTATCATTAATCAACATTAGCCATGTTAGTGCACTATAAACTACTGGCTTATTTGTATAGGAAGTAAAGACAAGTTTGTGTACTAATATTGTATTTGCCCTGGCTTTGACACACCATCTGGTCCTGTTATAGGACTGTGGTATTGAAATAAGCTATACAAAAATTACACATACTCTCTGCTTCTAGTCTGCTTTCTTCTCCCCACAATCAAATTCCTTTTCAGAGATATGAGAAGACAAGCAACACAGAAAGAATGTTGAAGGTTAATTTATTGCTTTTCCAGCAAATTATGTGGCTGTCTGTCTCTGGAAAAGGTCTGGGGATCTGTATCAACATGCAGAGAACCTCAAAAGAAGGACAGAATTTTTAACTACTCTAATTGTCACTCTGTTCTGAAACTGAGACCTCCAGCACACAAAGAGCTCTGACACCAAACAAAATCAGCCATGAACAACAATTAAGATGCTTTCCCACACAAACCCTGGTCCTGCTCTTGGCAAACGGCAGGTAATTTACTTAGAGGAGAAATTGTCTTAAACTGTCAATTTGGCAACAAAATTGCCATTAAGGGGGGAAAAAAAAAAAAAAAAAAGCAACACCTTGATGCAGATGCAAAAAGGGGGAGCTATATTGTCGCTAGGAGAACCATGGTAGGTGCTCTAGATTAGGTTCATTTTACCATTCAGTAAAATCAGATAATAGGGTCTGACCTCTCTTTTATCAGTCTGATAAACATCTACTTATTCCTAACTTACAGTGGACAGAGTAAAATACAGTTTAAGAATTACTTGTTCTCAAATTTCACTTACATTCTTAAAAGCAGAGGATTTTAGGCATAAATCTGCCACTTGTGACATTCCTGTTTCCCCTCTGTATTCCACCTAAAAGCTGCTTTTATTGACATGATCACAAATATACACTGACATTTGGCAGCCTTTGTTAAAAAAGGGAACCTACCACAGCCTTATCACAGCTCTCTATTGCCACCTCCCCATTTCTGTAGCTAAAAACACCCAGCGTGGCAAAGCAGCTGTATCATTTACTGTTCAAGAAGAGGTAGAAATGATGCAGCAGGTGGATGTCATGTTTTGTCCACTACTTTGCAGTTACTCGTTCTGAATATTTAATCCACATACTATGCATTTTGGTAGGTGGAACGAGAACCATTTATCTATATCAGAATGATTCATCTGAGGAATATTTTCCCCTCCTGCACCTTTTTTTTTTTTCCTCCCTCCCTCCCCCAAACCTCATCTAATATTAAATTCTCCTGGATCACCTTATTAATATACGTCTATTAATAGCAGACTCTGAAAACTCCTCAAGTAATATTGCTCAGCCGAGCATCCCATGCTTGAAAGGTCTTGGGATGACTACAGAAACTTTCTGTTGCAGGAACTGAAAACCTTGAAAGATACCTTAATGAGGCCAAGAAGATTCCCTGAAGTTTGTAAAAAAAAAAATTAAAAAAATAAATAAATTAATTGTGCTAACTGGTCCAAATGTTTGCATGAATTTGAACCAGTTTCTGTCAAACTTCCCCCTGTTATTGTTTGCCTAAGAGTCATTCTTAGATTTCAACTGAATTATGTTTGCACAGAAATTTTTGTTCAGAATTGTAAAATACCACTAAAATGCAGAGAGATCTTGAAAGCTAAAATTATTTCCATTTTCTGTACAGATTTGTACACTTGTAGAAAAAGCTCCACTGTTCAGAAGGCTGTTGACCACAGTCTTCATTTGCAGCTTGAACTACATCAAAGTCTACATCATCAAGTCTACTACATTAAAGATGAGGACAGACACTCCGAATTTGACTCGTGTCATAAAAAGTCAGTGTGGTCAGTCAAGCACATGCCAAATAATTACCTTTTTGCATATCTGACTTCACTCTCCACAAGGGTGAATCAGCTCAGTAACAGTCTCATACTGGTGGCAAAATACAACAGAGTAATACATAGCAGTAGTTATCTTGCAAGTGCCACAAAAATGTACACAGCAAGTTGCCTGGATTTGTGTTTCATAATTGATCACAGATTCTGGCATCTGAATAACGGGAAGGTGAGCTGGAGGCTGGACATGTTACACCACCCACGCAATTCTCCCACCAACAAGGCTCCTCTCTTGCCTGAGAACAATAAATTCAGACTGTTTGGGATACAGCAAAACTTTTTCCAAGAACTGAAATGAGAAAAGGTTTGGGTATTTAATTCTGAATAAAAAAAAATAATAATAATGCCATCCATTAAATACAAACTGGCAGGACTTAATTCTTTCTGTCTCAGTGTTGTTCACTGACCCTTTCCTTGCTTTCTTGAATAATATCCATGACAAATTTTGGGAAGGGCTCAGAGAGGATTACTTAAAGTGTAGTGAGGGTTGTGTCCTGTGCCAGAAGCTTCAAAAAAAAAAAAAAAAAAAAAAAAAAAAAAGGGGGCAAATGGAAAGAATGACAACTGCAAATCTGCAGGCACATAAATGATCAACAAATGCTGGTTGATAGCCTAATGTGGAGAGTAAAGCAATCACAGTAAGCCTGTTCCTGTGGTGACAAGGGCCAAATGAGAGAACAACTGTCAGTCAGGTGTCGTGGGCAAGCCATCGCTTCTGGACAAAAATGAAGTACAACGGAAACAGGCTGAAGAAAGGCAAATACAGAGAATGACAGCATGGAAAGATGCCCCTCTGCCTTACTTCAGATGTTCATCTACAGGAAGTGAAGGAAAATGATAAACATTGTATTGATGATTTCCTGCTGCTGCACGAGTGCCTGAATTGCCGTGATAACATGTTCCTCCATGCAGGTGTGCTAGAAAGGGAACGCTGCATACATCTGTTACTGAATTCAATTAAATAGATCCAGGCACTAAGTTAATAAACTGATCTCTGAATCACTGCTGGTTTTGTGGTCAGACAAGGTCAGAGTCTCTGTCCCTGAATTTATTTTCATCTACAGGCTTGGAGTCCATTTGACTCTCACTTAAAAGTTATTCCTGATTTCACTCTTGAACCGAACAACAGGAAAACAAACACAGACCTCTTAGATCCCTATCCCCATGGTTACTTGCAACTAATGATAAAATGATGGTCACAGTGCATGTTTTTAGGGTTTTATCTGTCATTTGACAACACTTCCAGTTACCCACTGGTCAGATAAACGCTAAAATTAGACACTGTGTAGAGGTCTGGCTTATCAAAGCTATCACTCCTCTGTCATTGGGTCCTCTTGTCCACAACTTTTGTGGAGCCACGGCAAAACAGTCCTCTTATCTCCCCCGTTGCATATACATAACGCGCAGCTACACTCATCAGCTAGGCACAAACATGTGGCACATGAAAGAGGAACTGGGCATGACCTTCAGCGTCAAAATCACCCCCCTCCGTGCTCAGAGCAGTGGGGCAACCCACCTCTCTCAGGGAGGAACAAGGCTCTGCAAACCAACACTGGGATATGGGAACCCACTGTCTCCTACCATGGACGCTACCCTGACACCATCGTTGGTTTTAATTGTGATTCTCCCATAGCAGCATGAACACACTCGTACCACAATGGTAATGACAACAGCAAAGTATTTGAAAGCAAGTTCCTGTATTCTACATGAGAGTGAAAAATATGTGCTCTCCTCCAAACTATGCTTTTTTTCCCCCCCCTTTTCTTTTTCCCCTTTTAGCTTAACATTCAGCTGTGTTTTTCGCATCTCCTCAGAGCTGAGCACAACATATCTGATTCCTCACTGGACCTGTTAATGTCAAATTTCACTGCCACTTCTAATGCTTCTCCTAGCAGCTAAGTTTTGTTCCTTGGTTTTCAGGCTTCCCACCTGGCTGAGTTGCTGCAGTGTGTTCATAGTTGTCAACCTGTGATATTGCCCTGAAAGGAGCAAAATTTCCACTCGCTGACACTAGAGGGAAAAGCAGGCTTAAGTCTGTGACAGGCCAGAATTCCTCCTTTCCTATCAGGGTGAAAAAAAAACAGGTACTTGGTACCACACCCTCTACTTTTCCAAGATATGCCACCTCTTTCAGGTTTGAAGAGGGTAGACGATCCAGGGGTGAGTTATCCTGGAAGACCATCAGCATCCCCGAGCAGGATCCTGGTCTGACATTCATGAAATGGCCTTGGGCTCTCCCTGCCTACACATGCACACACACAGAATACTATCCATCCATTCTCATTCCTCGTTTTCCTTTCCATGGCATTCCCATTTTTGTTGTCACAAACCAGGTATCCCGAGGAGACTGTTGTAAGGAAGGTCCTTTACAAAACTGGCTCCTCATATTACCGTTCGATAAGGATTATGACAAACCACTAAACAGTGATGGAAAAACCACAAAGCAAATTATTCTAAAAATCATGCATTACCATTTTTCTATGCATTTTCATATTGTGTTTTAACAGTGAGATTGATTTAATTGGCCATTGTTTATCTAATGTTGCTAATCTCCTACATTATTATTTTTTTAGAGGTATCAAAAATTCTGATGAAGATGTTTTAAAGTTGAAAGAACACCTACTATATAAAAAAGTTCCAAAATCATCTAAGAAATTTCCAATATTTAATGTCTTTCTCAGGAATACAACAAAATAATAATATTTTGCATTGTAATTTCATTTAACTGAAGCATATTTTCTACCTTGTGAATTTGGAAACAAGTCCACATTATTATCAGTGTTAATGTACTATTTTCAATTAGCTGAACCTTTATATTAAGTTTAGCTACAAGACATTTACTTGCATGCTTCTAAATATACAGTTGGGTTATTTCGTTTTATAGTCCATGCTGCCTGGAAACTATAGAGCCAGAATTTTTTATTTTTTCTTAAAGAAGAGTTTTATTTTAAGAATATATGACCAAGAAGAGTAAAGCTGAGAAGAAGAAATTTCAGGAAATGTATACAAAATGTACTCAGCCATACTCTCTAACCTCTCCGTTGGTTATATTGAGACTATCTTGTCAAAGCTACTTTGCAGGCTCAGTTGGCCATATGTCCACACTGCCTAGGCTGCAGCAAGGCACCAGCCTTTGTTCAACAAGCAGTAACACTTTGCAAATATTAGGGTTTTGATGCACTTTCCAGTTTGCACTCATACGTAGTTTGGATGCATCTTCTGGATTCAAGCCACCTGAAGCATTGCACACCTGGATGTACACCTGGAGAAGAGGCATAGCCCAAAACACTGTATTTACATGGCCAGGTCGGCATGATGCTATAGCCTGTGTGACCCAGAAAACTAGATGCAAGAATGCCACATAGTAACCAGTCATGTTGTCAACCTAACACGGACACCAAAAAAGGATGTTTATGATCAGACAACTGCCACTGGGCTTCGCAAGAGTAAACTAACACCTGGGACTTGACTGCTTACAAGTTTGGGCCCTCCAGGATAAAAGCTCTAAACCTCCAGTAGAAGCTACGCAAGAGGGATCCCATGGACGTTCCCAGGTGAGCCAAGTATGGCTTTCTGACAGAAAGCGACTGTTAGCTGCACTGCTAAGCTGAGGGCAAGCCAGATGGCTGTGGTTTCACACACCTGCATGCTCCAACAACTCTGACATCAATGGTGGCAACAGGAACAGGCTGGTGCCAAGCTAGGAAGGCCATAGGGTAATATGAGTTCAGTGCAGACAGAGGAGGACGATAACCCTCCTCTTCTGGACTGGGCAGCCCATCCCAGACCTGGCACTATTCCAAACTTTTGGCCAGCTGATTTAGCCCACAGCCCAGTCCTGCAAATCCAGCGCTACCAAGAAATGCTGGTGCCACTCTACCAGAAACAGCGTGAAGTGACAGGCCTTGGTTCAGTCAGAATCAGGGAGAAAAACCCAACAAAAAAACACCACCAACAACAAAAAAAAAAAACCCACACAACATAAAACTGGCAGAGGAGCTAGACCCTTGCATGTGAACCAGCTGGCTATTCATGACCAGGAGGTCACCTCAGCGCTCTCACTTGCAGCTTGGGCTGTCCCAAGTCCCTCACAAAACAGTTGAGCCCCTCCTGCTTTTCCTCTCTTACTAGTAACATCACAGTGAAAAAATAATCCCTTCGTGATTATTAGAAAACAGCCAAGAAGGACACTGGGCAGAGCCACTTAAAAGGTAACAGTGAGGTGGCCCTGCACTCCGCCTGGTTACAGAGAAGTCAGCTATGGCACAAATGCTGACCAAGTCCAGGCAGACCACAGTCAGGTGCTGTGGAAGAGAAGTATCCCTCGCAGCACTCAGCCTTTCTGTGCTGGGGATGTCAAACACCGTGAACATAGACACAGTTGTCTAGCCAGAGCAACAGCCATGGGGGCATACTCAGAAAATCGCACATTCTTGGCCATTAAAAGCCAGCATTATGTCTCAGAGTTCATGAAAGCCAGTGTTTATCTCAATGTGGTCACATAACAAGCCTGTTTCTTTCACTCTCTCTCCAGAAAATAAATCTTGTTCCAAAAGAAGATGGAGACGGTCGTTGTTCATGCTACCTGTCTGAAATTTTGAGTGAAATTAGCTTTTGGTGCTTTCTTTCTATCACCAGATTCCCTGAAATTCCCACAGAAGTATGAAGACACTCAAAAGACAACAGAAGAATGGTTGATCCATTATCTTTCTCTCAATCTGAATTGCATTCAATTAGCTAATGTCATTCAGCTTGCAACATCTTAGTTGCTTTAGGCATACACTGGCACAGCTCTGCTAAAGTCAGGTACTCTAATAAAACTGCATGGATAAAACTGGGAGAGAATCTGGTCTTGCATCTGAGGCCATGCCTGGGCCAACAAAATAAAAAACAAAAAAAAGAATTTTAGAAGCCAGCTACTGGAAGTGTTTAACAGGTAGTTCCTGATACAGTGTCTGTGGAGAGATGAGTGTCATTGAGATGACTTTACTTTTGTAAAGACAAAAAAAAAAGTAATGTATAATGACATTTGGCACATCAACAGACACACAAATTCAGCAATTGAAAGGTTAATGACAGAATTCACTTATACGCTTTTCTGTCACTTTGTCTTATCTCAGTGCCAGAGGAAATACATTAGAAAATCTTCCTTGTAGTATTTCAGGCCAAGTTCTCTATTGAAATCAACATTAATAGAGAGTACTGGTTAAAAATCGATGACACCTTAGTCTAGTACCTCTGTGAAGATAAGTATTTAAGCAATATCTTCAAGACCTAGAGAAAGCTCAGCAGGACCCCCAGAAATGCTTCTGCAGAAGCAACAAGCAGTAACCTCTGTTGCCAGGCTTCGATTAAAGACAGATCAAAGCTTTAGGCTGACCCTGGAAATGAATTAATATTTCTAAGGCTACAAATAATCTCACTAAGACCATTACCCAACTCATGATGAACTGATGAAAAAGTTTTCACCAGTACTTTATGGAAGTTGCCTCTGTCATTTGCACTTCCCCTCCCTTGTTAGAGGAAACTTGTTCAGACAAATTTAAATTACATTTGAGGATCTGTATTAGTATCTCATTACATGAGTTTCTTCTTTCCTATCATCTATATGAGCTGTGAATTCAGTGCCAGTTTCTTTTGATGACTGGGAGATGAAGCTTGCATTTTAATAAACTTCTCTACTGAAGACTCAATTCACAAAATACTCAGTTTACACAAGAAAAAAGTTAAAACATGTTATTCTGGTTTGTCTCAAACACAGATGGGGAAACTCTCCAGAGAAAAATCCCAGTCATGAATCTGCACTGCAGACCTCTACTTCATACTGACGTCAGAGGGAGTTCCATGCAGCAGATGTGTGCAGACGATGCAACAAAAATCTGCAATGCAGATAACAGATCCGCAATGCAGATCAGACACTAGGGTTTTACTCACAGGATGATAATTCAGCCTCAGCGTTCCTACCACAGAATCACAGAAACACTGAGGCTGGAGGGGGCTTCTGGAGATCATCTAGTCCAACCCCCTTGCTCAAAGCAGTGTCAGCTACTGCAGGTTGCCTGGGACTGTGTCCAGTCATGTTTTGAACATCTCCAAGGACTAAGACTCAACAATCTCTCTGGACAACCTGTGCATTCCCTCCCATCAGGTATTTATATTGATAAGCTCCCCCCAAGCTTTCTCTCCTCCAGGCTGAAGAGCCCCAGCTCTCCTGGCCTCTCCTTCTATGTCAGATGCTCCAGTCTCTTTAATCATCTTCATGGACTCTTTCCAGAATGCCCCTGTCTCTCTAGTACTGGGGAACCCAGAACTGGACCCAGCACTCCGAATGTGGCGTCACCAGTGCTGAGCAGAGGGGAAGCTTGACCTGCTGGTGATGCTCTTCCTAATGCCAACCAGGATGCTGTTGGCCTTCTTTGCTGCAAGGTCACATTGCTGGCTCATGGTCTAAGTTGTTCTCCATTGGGACAACCAGGTTCTTCTCAGCAAACCTGCTTTCCAGTCAGTCAGCCCCCAGCATGTACTGGTGCCCGGGGCTGTTTTCTGCCACTGTGCAGGACTCTGTACTTCCCCATGCTGAACTGCATGAGGTTCCTGTCAGCCCAATTCTCCAGGCCGTGGAGGTCCCACTGGATGGCAGCACACCCATCTGGTCTACCAACCACTCTCCCTGTTTTGTTTTGTTTTTTCCATCTACAGACTTGCTGAGGTTGCGTTGTGCTCCATCATCCAGGTCATTAATCTTAAACAACATAAATCACAGTTGATCACAGCCATAACACAGCCATGCCGGAGAAAGGGGGGAAATAAAAAAAAAAAAATAAAAATCAATCTTTGTAAGATACATTGAATCAATTTGTGCTATTATAAACTTTTAATTAATTATTGTACAACCACTTCAAAAAGAATGACAGATAGAATGACTAATCTGAGTTTAACCTAACTTCAATTCAGAAAAAAATTAGATGAGTTTAAGAAAGAGAGTAATAAGGCTGATACTCTGCTGCAGCACAAAACTAAGGAGCTTGTGTTCTGTTGATACCAATAAGTAATTTTTGTAGGAAATTAGGGCAGTTTTACTAGAACAAGAGCTGATATGTCAGGATAACACAATTATTTATATTATATAATGAATTATAAAGCAAAAAAATGCTAAGTGCGTTGGTTCTCAGAAAAAAAAAAAAAGGTTATGAGCAAATATTTAAAGCCCAAGCAACACAAAGAAAACCTACATTTCAGGTCATGGCTTGCCAACACCTTCCTCAGATGCCCAGAAAGTACCTTTGGCTATATTAGAATCAGCACTAAAGCAGTGCAGAAAAGATGTAAGCAGTTAAAGGCTGTAGTGATTCAAAGTCTGCAAGCTTCACAGAGTTTTTGTGAAAGCCAGCGGGCATTCCTCAGAGGGGAATTTGCTGTATCTATCCCAGACTCCTTCGATTAACAAATTATTCAACAGCATCGCTCATGATTCAGCAAAAACACTCTGCCAAGTTTATCAGATTTATAACATTAATCAACAAATATGCAAATTTCAGTGTATAAGCACTGTTTTGAAATATCAAGCCACAGAGCAGCAGCAAAACAGCATAAGTCAGTAAAACCGAGTTTACACAATTTACACCAAATTTGGCCCAGTGTATTTACACTACTACACTCTGTAATTCTTTTTACTCAAGTACTGCTGACATTGCAGATAATTATATTATGAGCAACTTTAAAACCATTTAGGAAGTGAAGAAGCCCTCAAAAGGAGGTACAGTGCCATAAGAAGAATCCAATTTTCTCATCATCTCATCTTCAGAATGAATCTGAATATCACTTTATTATGAATAAAACTGTTCAGAATTAGGTCAGACTTAATTATAACTGCTACAAGAAGCTGGTAGGATAACAAGCATCTTTTTGATTCAGGAGCAGATACTATTGGTGACAATTACATGACAAACATCAACCTTGAAGTTCTAAGTACTGGGAATAGAAATGTTATCTTCACCCTAGAAACTGCAACTACAGATGCTCACACTGATCTAAATGATGCTTGTGCACATCATTTAGGAGGAAAGAAAATAAGCTTCTGATAGTTTTCCTTTTTATAATAAACACTCTTCAGTAGCTGTTATTTAAAAGAAACAGAACTTCAGGTCTGGCCCTTTTTCAGCTGAGCTGAGAGAAAATTTGCTTTGACAAGGAACTGTAAGTGCTTACATGAAAGAGGAGACAGATCAAATTTACATATAAAACGGGAGGAATCACTGGGCACAAATGGGGACCCAAACCCCGTATTCCTGTCTCAATTTCCAGACCCCAGAATGAGGGCCTTTCCACCAAAAGAAGATTCAACATTGCTTTTTGCCAGAGTAAGAGCAGCACTGACAGCAAATTTAGATTATAGGCCTGGTTTCAAAACAACCCCAGTCAATTTATGAAGTTTAGATCAATTTATAAAGTTCAGATGGAAACCAAGTAACACATGATAGTTTTAGCAGTCTTGCTGTGAACACTTCAGTAGATTCAGATCCAAAAATTACTGGAACTAAAAATAAATGTCCCGATCTGCAAACTACAGACACCGTGGCTCTGACATCAGCAAGTGCAGAGTACTCAGATGGATAGTGTGATAATTTCCAAATGAGACCTTTCCATTACATAAAATAGTTTCTAGAAATTGCCAGCAGGCAGCTTAACATGCAAAACCCAGATAAAGAACAGCCATTAGCAAGTTATGTGGGTAAGGGGTGTTGACAGCTCGCAGCAGCTTTACTTACCTAGATGTTGCTACATGTCTGCAAAGTCACCGGTAGGCTGGGCTGCAAATTTCTGGCAAAAGAATTTCCAGGAAAATATGGCAGTTACCAAAATCATTTTGCATGGGGAGGCAAACCAGACAAAACCTTCATCAGAAACCACGGAGTTAGAAGAGAGATACACAGAGAAGGGTGTGCAAACAGGTCATTCCAAGCAGCCCATAGCCTGGTATTAATAGCATTCCTGTGGGAATCAACAACTCAGTCCATTGGATGGGTGACATTTGAAACAGGTATGGGGATTTCCAGTGTGTCCCAGGTAAACGTTTCCTGGAGATTCTCTCTTGGCTTTCATTGAAAAAAAAAAAAATAATACAAATTTGAGATTTTTTCAATGCATAAATGGCTAGTATTTTCCCAAGACAGAATACAGTTTTCTCTCCAGATCCTATTGTCATACTCAATTAACTGGAGCTAAGTATCCCTTTTTCCTCCTTCTTCAAAGCTCTTCACATTAAGAATAAATGCAGGACATTACTGAAGATTAAGCTGTTATTCATCAGCCTTAAGATTATTTTGGGTAATTTCATGATTGCTATTGTTCTTGTGCACTTAAAAATATTCCTGAACTCTTACTTGCAGATTTTGTGGTCTCAAAACCAAACCAAATTGGTCCCTGGTTGGATTTGATCTGGAGGATATTTTACCACATCCTTCAGGAAAACATCACAGTATAACATACCACTTAACGTCATTGCCATCAGCCAGCCATTTAAAAGCAGATGAAACTGCACAGGAATTTCCTTTGAGCGCCTTTTTAATGTTTCCTGCTTATGCAAATTGAAGAACTCAAGATAAAGCTTCAGCAATTGATTATTCAAAGACTTTTATCTCGGCTCATCCCACTCTCTGACTGCCAAGAGTAAGAAAGCCACTATCCCATTTTCTCATTGGAAATGAAATATATACCATGACAGTCTTAATTTAATAACAGGATGATCAACTTATGGCCCACAGGACACGCACAGACTGCCAGGACAATAAATATGTTCCAGAGCCACATCCCCTCCCCTCCTCCCAAGTGCCCTTCAAGTGCAGATCACAGGCTGGAGGAATGGGCCAGGTGGCCACCAGCACCCTTCCACTGCTATTTTGCCTGCAAGCCCAGCTGTTCCTCCCCATTAGGTGACACTCCATGAGAGTTAGTTCACATCAGGAAACCCAGGACCACTGCATGTGCACAGAAAGACCACGCTAGGTGTAACCACATGGCAGAAGGGGAGGGGGTCATGGCATATACCAGAATAAGATATGTGGTCCACTCCACCAGGGTGATTAGGCATGATTTATAGCATAATAGTAGTGACAATAATACCTCTCATTAGCGTCAATTATAGTACCCAAAGCTGCAGCACAAGCTATAACTGGTTTCTTACACACTTGTGCTTTACATCTTTCCTACCTTCCCCATAGCAACACATTCTGTGACCTGCTGTGCCTCCCACCACTCTTCCTTCCTCGGGTTTCTCCCCCAGATCTTGCCCTGCCTGCTTGCGTGGTCACACGTGGCACCTCGTGCACAGCTACACGCGTGCTCATCAGCTAGAGAGCACATAAGCACCGGTCAGCCCGACAGCAACTCTGAGAAGTCAGCTTTTCTCTCTCCTATTCGTTCCTTCAGTTTTCAGAAAATAGGTAGGAACTAAGTACCTTTGAAATGTATACCATTCTGTTAAGTTACTGAGCAATTTCAGCTATGTTTGAGTTAATGGGGAGGCTGACTGAGAGACATATAGCAATTTCCCTAGGAAAAGGATAGCCAGTTTTCCGTAGGAAACCAGGCACAGCTCTGTTAGGGCACTCATAGTCCATCTGAATTTCTCAACTTGGGTCTTTTGATGTGGCCGATATTTACAGGGACAGAATCACTGGCTTTGTTTGTCATCAATAATACATCTATCCTATGAAGAACAAGAAGACTGTGATATAAAAAAAAAGAAAAAAGTCCATTTCTCTTTCAACTGCCTGAAAAAACACCTTCCTTTTGGACCCATGTGGATATATGCAAAGAGAGAGAGAATGCAGCCTTTGAACAGTAACTGGTATAAATCTTTCTCCTCTGATCATTTCCCCTTCTGACTCACAAATCTCAATCTACCAAGAAATGAGTGCATAGCTCTCACAAGGCATAACATGCACCTAGAAGGGAGGCACAACTAAAAGCAGAGAAAACAGAGACAAATGATGTTGGAGCCATTTCCTTAATGAACAGAACACTCTTCACCTCTTATTCATTGTAAAGTGTATCAATAAATAACAGGAATAAGAAACAGGTTTGAATAGAACATAGATGAATTTAAGTTTAATGCAAGTAAAGTGCCTTATAAGAAGTCTGGATTGAGAAAGATGTTGAGAAGGGTGGTTTTCAGAGAGCGCACTTTCATTTTAATGTTTAGTGAGGCCTGGATCTGCTGTAGATGAGTACAAAAGCCAGTAAGAAATTGTCTTTTATGATTCTAGCCTTGTGCAGTCTTTTTTTTTTAATAAAACAAGTTAGGGCATGTGAGACTAATCTCTCGGTTTTGTGTGTGTGTTTTTTTAAAAAAACAAGAACATCTAAATAAAAAGGGCAATAAGCAAATACTGACACCCACCAGGGAGGGTGGGTGGCCTTTATTCTACCCCATGACTAGCCCTCAACTCCTGTTCTGCAGTCATGGTCACGGCTCTCCTGCACAACATCACCTCCCTCTGATTTTCAGACCTCATGTACTAGCTTAGGTAGATACAGCTGAGCTGTGGTGCTACCCAGAGACTGTCAAAACATGAGAGGTTGTAAAGGAGGAGTACTGCAGGTCCCTCTCAGACGTGTGACTGGAGATGAGCTCTTGCTATGACTCAGGCAAGGCAGGGGGAAGGAAGGCTCATACCCCTTATTCCCACTAATGCCACCTTGACCCACACAACTGAGACTTGTGGGCTGACTCCCAGCACATGGTGCTGTGACTCAAGTTTTCGCATTTGGAGCGCTGCAGTATCACATCTATCCTATAGACCAAGTGGCCAGTAGCTGGCATGAGCAAGGGTTTACATTACCCATGACCGAAACAGAAATACAAGAGTAGCTGCCAGTGTGATTTGAGACTCTCAATGCAGAACAGAAGCAGATAAGGAAAGCGAAGTCCTTGGAAAGATAAAGAAACTTTGCAGCTGACACAGGAAAAGCAGCTATTAAGTAAGCAGGCATGTTACCAGCCTCAAGCTAAAAGTTGGAAGTTTTTGAAAGGTGACAGAAATAAAGAATCCATGCAAGCATTGAGCTTAAACACACTCTGACCCTGAAGGAACCAAATCTGCCTTTCTGGTTCCCAGGACACGTGGCGTTGGTAACGGACAATATACATCACTTCCTAGTTCAGCATATCTACACAGGTACCCAGTAAGGCTAATCTGGTACAGGATGGAGAGTCTTTGCCTCATCTGCTCAGCTGCCTCCTACTCTGATATATCACTTTGGAAACACTCCTGCCTCCAGCCCTCACACGCTAGATAGAGCCAGCTGGACTACTCTGCAGTTCCAGACCAACTTTTGCTGGCACGCAGGCCCTGGACCAGGATGGGAGGTTGCACTGAACGTTTTGTCTCAGATGAGCATGTCCATTCTTCCCTGGATGTCTCAGTCAACTTGTATCATGGGATCTTTCCCGCCACAAGATCCAGCACAGGCATTATATCCCATAAGCACCAGCACAGTCATATACCCCAATGCAATGTCTCGGATCTCCAGACTCAGAATAACACTCCATCTCTCCTGTACATCAAAACCAAATGAGTCTAGGAGAAATCATGATGTCTTGGACACATCAAATTTTCAGCTGGAGCGGTGCCACCCTGGTGACTTGGTTTACTCCAGGCAACAGTCTGGATACAAATGCAACAGTTCCTCTTGTATCCTCCAACATAAAGCACTTCCAAAAGCTTCTAGGTGGTATTTGGAGAACAGCACCCAAACCTGTCCCTCGTTTCTCTGCTCCCCATGGTGGTTGCCAGCTCAGCATTATCAAAGTGCCTGGTTGGGTAGTGCTGCCGGGGAGCTGCACACAGAAGGTAAAGTTATTACACAGTTATTACTGTAAAGGTACTACACTGTCTCCTTAAAAGCTCATTAATTACCACTGTTAATTCTTACCAATGGCACCACTGCTCATCACAGGGACCTAGCAGATCAAAAAGCAGATCTAGGAAGAGAGTTTGAGTCACAGACTTCAGTGTCGGCAACCACTGACACCTCCAGCCAATATCCAGATCACGCAGCCCTGACAAGACCATACGCCCACCACCTAATATTCCTGAGCATCAATCCACAGCCACTTCCAAAGTTTGTACATGCACGGATGCTGATCCATGCACAGCTATTCAAAAAGAAAGTGAGAACAGCTCCTGTAATTGTGAACTTGCATATTTGTGCAAAGAAAGATAGTGGATATATCAGATTTGTTGCATAAAGTGTGGGCCAAGAAGCTAATGGGTTCTATGTGTCTAATTAACCCCTTTTGACAAGGAAAAAAAATATAATCTGCCATTCTCCATATTCCACTGTATTTTCAAATGTAATTCAAACTGGGGCCTCCCCTGCCTTTACTAGACAGATAGACTAAATGCCAGTGAGAATGGATTTTAAAATCTGTATTTTAAGCACTGCAGTAGTATAACTTGTCAAGACACAAAATTACTTATAACTGCTCACTTGGTGCAATACTGCAAACAAAATACTACAAACTCTTTCAGTTCTCTCTTTACAAAGGTATTCAACCTTTTTTAGGCCAATCTTGAGCTTGTTCTTGGTATCTTCATCAAAGAGATAGTAAAATAATAGTATAAGAAAATCAAGACCACCAGAACACTTTTTAATTGAGGAGAAATTATGCACTATATCTATTTGGGGTGTAGAGAGGGGCTTGGTTTCATTTGGTTTCTGCTTTACATCTTAAAGATGGATTACTACTGCAGGAAAAGTATGACTGAAGTGATTGAAATAACCACGTTACTCCTTTTATGTTTAAATGCATTTCAAGCTCATATCTAGATGTTGAACAAAATCAAATACAGATCTCTTCCTAATTTTCCAAGCTACAGAACAATAAGTACTGCATAGTAGAAAACAAGATCTAATACAAGAGGTGGCAACTGGGATTTCATGCTGCTTGTATGTATTCACATAAAAAGATATGCAATCACAAGGAAGTGTGACTCACTTGACACTGGAGAGACATTTTCTTTTTAACTATGCATGAAAGGGATAGTATTGCCACACACTGCTCTAACAGTGGTGAATCAGAAGTAGTAAGGGAGTCACTGCATTTTACAGTTTGTAGCAGTCATGTTCAAAAACAAGGCCTGGTCCTTCATCAGTTCACATACGCCCAACATTGCCCCACGCCCCCCTGAGATGCAGCCACCAGATTCCTAATTAAGACATGCTGGACTGGACAACTCGTAAAATGCATTTCTTTCCCCAGAAGGCAACAGGATAGCAAGATTTTTCCACTACTGCCTAGTAAATAAGAAACAAGGAAAGCCCACACTTGCCAGGCAATCACTGGCACTCAAGACACACCGGTCAAACTTTGTCAAGGAAGCACTTGAAGATCACTACACACAGAAGACCCTGATGAATCAAACATGCAACCCCATCGTACTACTACATCGATACTACTTCCTCCTAAGCCCCAGTTTGCGCCATAATATCAACACAATCCCAAACTGAGTAAAAACACCGCAGTTGTTCTTATTTTCTCATGTCTTCAGACAGTAATTGCAATGCTCGCTCTTATCTTCCACTCCTCTGCATAGCTCTTAAACACACATGGGGCTTCCTTTATAAAACTAGACAGTTACAATTCACTTTGTAACAACAATTTGTTTATATTTCCATCTATAAAAGCCCCCCAAAATGCCACATTGTAGAGTAATTTCTAAACTGATGAAATACAAGGGTTCTGTAATGTTTATAAAGCCATTTAAAATGCATTAGCAAAACTATTTTGCGAAATCGCATTTTCCAGCTCATCAGTCCTTATTATGCTGTATACAAGCTCACTTCTTCCAAGAGTCACCCCTATTCGCATAAGCAAATCATGCCATTTGAAACGCTGTGACATTATTTTGTCATATAAAATGGTTGAAATTATCTTGACGATGGCAATGTAAGGATTGCTACTACCCAGAATTTGTTATGAGAAGTAAAAGCCGAAAAAGAGTTAGATCTCTTGAAACTATAGATTTTAAATATGAGAGACACAAAGTGCTTAAAAGCCATTAAATACCACAGGTCATCATAAAAGGAGGAGCCAGGTTCTGAAACACTTGTCCTGAATAATTTCAATAAAAATATTAAAGAATGAAAATGCACTATGGAATTACAGGATTTATTTATACAGACTGACATAAACTCACTTTATGGTAATAAGTTTTTAAATGTCAAGCAGTATAAACAAGGTCCCTGAAATTACTACCTAATACAATGACTTAAATAAGTACCTTCTAAATAATGACTATATGAAGACTGAAATAATTTTGACAGATTGAGGTATAATCAAAATCAGTGCAGTCAGAGAAATTTATCCAAAGCAAAAACCATTTCATGTTTGCACACATATGCATATAGCACAAAAGAAAAGTAGAGCGTGTTTTTTCAACAACAACCAAAAAAAAAAAAACACTTGGAAAATCAATTCTGCCACTCACTTTGCTTGTGCTGTGCACACCAATTATCACGTTCTGGTCAAAGATCTACTGTGTGCACATGGCTTCTCTATTTTACCTCATTTTGAGAAAATTATTTTCAGAAAACATGCCTCCAAGAAACATCTGACAACTGTATGTCCACATGATTAAATAAAAGAGAGGAAAACCCAGCAACAGATATATCACACACTTTACAACAGCAGCAATCACTAGCTTGCAAGACCCTGGCCAGAATCCTTCTCCTTGGCAAAATAAATTAATGCTAGACAGTTCTCAAGACGTTACATCAACAGGAAAAGGTTTAGCTCTCACTTGCATCAATAAAGCACATCATCTGACCTAAAGTGCACGTCTTCATCGCTAAACCACTTTCAAATGAAACAATACCAACCTTCAAAGACATTTTCATATAATGAGCTTTGTCGACCATTTTGACTAGTTACAGTATTTATATCTGTCTAGTCCATAATCTTTTAAGAAGGCTAATGAGATCTGAGAAGCAAAAGACGAGTCCAGTCAGTATTATTTATGGACCTCTTTCTTCACTCTTGGTCAGTACAAAGACACGCTGCATTGCAGAATATTTCAGCATCAACTTCTCCCACCAAACCCACGCTGTAGACTTAATCTTGAAAAGATACCCTCTCAAGGATAAACAAAGTAAACTCATATCCATCAGACCTGAAAGATGTTTTCACCAATGCCTCAGGACTGTCCACTGGTGGTAGTTCATCCGCTAGGATTTCTTCAGGAGGTCTAGGGTCACTGATGATAGTCGGCTTTGGCCTTTCCTTGAGGTTGCCAGTCAGCCCACCAATAATAGTGTTCCACAAGCAGTTTTGTGATTTAGAGCCTGCAAAAACAGAGAGTAAGAAGGAAAATAAATTCATAGGCCTATCATCCAGTCTCTGAGCACTCTGGAAAACAAAGATGGTCAGTCATCTTTTTACCTTTGCATCACCACAGTTTCGGATTAAGCCTGAAAACCTGAAATAAAGCTCAAAGTGGAAATAAGCACTAATGTTCAGGTCATTCCAAATCCAAGACCGTAATGCTTCCCATAAAAAGATTTGATTACAGAACATGGAGTTTTCACGTGTTGATAAAAAAAAAACATTCTCTCATCGTTATACTTAGATTATATCTTAGCGTGTATTGATGTGGTAGTATTCTAAGCCAATTAACTAACCAAAAAACAAAGTACCAAATCAATACAATATTAATCATTGACTTACTTAGACTAAAGTTAATAGTGGTTAAATTATAGATTAAAGATATCACTGAAGGACCAGTATCAGAAAACATAGGTCTTTTCTGTTGAAACTTTTCTCAGTAGATATTCAAATGCCAAAGCACTACAGATGATCTTTTTACATTTATTTAGAAGTGCCACCAGGTGCCTCTTGCTTGTCATTCAGAGAGCCTATGTTCACCTGTAAGTCTAGTTCCACTGACAAAGTACACTAGCATCCTTCAGTCAGATCTCCTCCCCGCCTTTGGAGAAGAGAATACACGACTTACGCTTCATGAACTTTAAGCATCTGTTTCATATTTTCAAAAAAATTCCAAATTGCTTCTGCATAAATTAGGCACTTCTGAAAATCCCAGTGATACTCCCATACTGAACACCTGTGTCACATTCTAACTTTCAATTATTATAGAATATACCTGAGTGAGTTCGCAAATCCCAAGAAGAGCAGTTAAGTACTGAAATACTGATTATTTCAGTTAAAAGACTTCCCACAATACAGGTGCAGCAAGCATTAATCTTACTGGATTCCAAAGTAATAAGATGTACCAATTCTGCTGGTAGTCATTCTCCATGGGCTTTTCATCAATATGCAAAATGAAAAAATTCTTACAAATGGGATATTTCTGAAGTCAGCAACTGATTTTTATAAGAGACTGTACAGGTAAAATTTTCAAATATTTTCCCAGCATTCAGACTTAAGTGTCCAGAAGAGACAATTAAGAAACAAATAATGGACCTAACACATATGGATTAAGGCTGACTTTTTGTTGCATTACACACTAAGTACATAAGAGGAAATGAAACAGAAGAGCTATTATCTCATGTCTCCTGAGAATACATCATGAGAAGCTACCCTGTTAGAAGCAGCAACATCTGCTGCTACAGACATGTGATGGCAGCCTTATTTTGCTGGTTGTCTTCAATGCCTTTTTTTCACACAGCCTAAAAATGGTGCAAAGACAGATCAGCAAGAATCCTTGATCTTCCCCATTCCAAAGTAATTTTCAGAGTATTTCCCAGCTAATCAGGAAAGCTCCATGCTCATAGGCTTCTCCGCTCTTAATTGTCAGCAGCTATTTAAAGTGCAAGGACCATATTTACTCAGATTTAGAGATAGCATTGTCAATTTATGCTGAGTTCTGTGCTACAATAGCTAAAGAAATTACTCCTCGCACAAAGTAGTCCAAAGTAATATCTACACTACAGCTGCAGAAATAAACACAACATCCATACATCTTTATCATTCAAGGACATGACACGTCATGGCAATAACACTGTTTCTGTTCTTTAGATGACCATGCAAATTTCCCCAAATTTCTTAATTTTACTTGAATACATAAGCATTTGTTTTCCCATTCTGTAAAGGGAAATATAAAGGTGTAAGAGTTCTTAATTATCTGACCATAGAGGCCACCTGTGATAGAGCCAAAAATATGGTGACTCCCTATAGTATGTTGAGAGGATCATTTCTTTTGCAAAAGTATGGCATACCCAGCACAGTTGGAACCAGAAGTTTAAGTCTCTGTTAAGATATGGTCAACAAAGCAAAATAAGTTGCCATCCAGGCTGCACACTAAGACAGGACAGCAGGACATCAGCACTTGCAAAAAAAAAAAAAAAAAAAAAGCTGTTGTGCGTTATTAAAATCATATTTTGTGGAAAAGAGGCTCTCTGAAGCCACTTTTATAATTTTGGGGGTTTCCCCTGCAATTGCTCCAAGGAATCTGCTGAGCTTCCCAAACCACCATCTTCTCTCTATTTTCTCTGCTCTACTCTCTTTCATTCCACAAGACCTCCAGCTTGTCAGGCTCAGGACAACGCCATGGTCTGGGAAAAAGTCATATTAGCCTCTTCCTGCACTTACAAGTAGCTTGTTGTTTGCACTGCCACTGAAAGCCAACACTGACAGACTAACTGCCACTGAAAACCATATAATCACTCAAATCAAGCCTTTTTTTTTTTTGCTTGCTTTCTTTCTCTTTAAACAAAAACAGTGCAAAAAAAAATCAAGTATTTGTTTCTACATACATAGGGGGTTTCTACTTACGTTCTGTGCACGTACACCTATACCTTCTCTTCCAGCATGGATATCCAGCCCATACAGCCTTCCCCTATGATGAGATGTGGGCTGTGGACCTAGATCTACTTTGCTCTTCTGAAGATCAACAGCCAAGTGATGTGAATTAACTAACTTCACTAGAGCAATGAAATGCCCACCTCTTCCAATCAGTGTTCAGCCTGCCCACAGCTATGCTCAGGTGAAGGACATTTGGCAAATGATTTTTTTTATTTAACGGGCCTGCCTGAACAGATACCAGTCCGGAGATTTCAGCTGCCTGAAATGCTGAGAGCTTGATCAACTTAAATTTCCACAGTCACAGCTGTTCAAAGACTGATGGTATAGTGGTACTTGTGGCAAAATGGCATAGTGAGATACCAGGCTCATTAACTTCTGCTAAATAGAGTAGTAACCTCTTAAATTCAAAGTCCCTAAATTGACTGGAATTTGACATTTAAGAGTACAGGAGATTGGGTAACCCTAGCATTGGAATGAATAACACTTAATTTTAATTTAAAATCCTTGTGAATAAATGTAAACATTTGCAAAAATGCTTCTCCCTCATTCTATTGTACTCTGTCAAAGATTATTATAGCTGAGCTAGAAGCAGAAGCAAAATAGATTTAGGTGTTATAATTTAAAAAGCAGAACTCTGCTTAAAGAATTTGCAGGTGGGTGTTCAAATACTTTAATATAGCCTGAAAATATTGTTACAATGCACTTCTAGCTACCTGGCTCACCGATAACCACGCAACTAACGCTCCCATTGTCTCACTTAACACCAGCAGCCTTTCTCTCTTCATTGTTCCTGAACTAAAGGGGAAACAGCTACATGCTCCAGAGAGCTGCGGACAACAGTCAGGACAGACAAGGCTCATCTGGGTTTCTGTAGGCTATCTTATATTTGGTTGTGTGCACGGGAAGTTGGGTCAGGTAAATAAGGTCAGCCAAAACTGGTATGGTTTATTAAGTGTTCAATGACAGCCCAACTGTGATCCCACTGAAATCTCTGAAGGTCTTAT
Source organism: Ibidorhyncha struthersii (assembly GCA_013398815.1). Lineage (NCBI taxonomy): Eukaryota > Metazoa > Chordata > Aves > Charadriiformes > Charadriidae > Ibidorhyncha > Ibidorhyncha struthersii. Next base: position 182,726 of record VZSZ01003984.1, read on the forward strand.
TGTTGACCTCAAATGGGCAGCTGTTACAGAGCAATGGAAATTCTGTTCGCTGCTGTGAAGTTAAAAATTGCTTTTGAATTAATCATTCAGATGAATGTGAAAGGCACGATCCAGGAAGATACCCAGTCTCTGGTTTGGGACTCAGACACAAGGATAATGACGATAATCCTCTATGACATCAGTTATTGCTTGAATCTTTGTTCTCAAATGCTGCAGTTTTTTCTGCCAGTCAGGATGGTTTTGAATGTTTGATCTGCGCTCAACTGTTTGTTCAATGAAACATGGTACGGTAAAGTAGGTTATAGTATTCTCAGCATAAACTTGGGCATCATCCATTTAACTCATGTTAGCTCAGACATTTCCCTCCTTTCCATAACAGAGTTCCCATTCTAATTTTCCTTCCCATTCCCACAGACTTGTCACCTTATACTGCACATGATCACAGAGTCATCGTTAATGATACCCTCTGAGAAGCTAGCTCCACCTGACTCCCAGATGACTAAATTTAACTCCTAACAGCGAAGGTCTGGCTTACACTTTGAATTATCTCCCTTGCGTCCCTATATTATGCCTCTGTGACTCCTTCCCAACCAGGCTTATCTAAGTGTTCCTCTCTGCATTGCATTTCTGATTTCTATTACTGTCAAATAGCCTGCAGCCTTGATCTCACCTCCACACAATCCCCTGCAGCACTGGGTCATGCAATGAGGCCTTATAAGGGGGGTATCCTGTGCTTTCGTTCAGCTGATAGCTATCTGCCAGTCTGTTTTCTTCCATCCAATGCCAGTCAGCCATCCACCAGTCTGGTCTCTTCCATGCAAGGCAGTCACTTCTACCTCTGCAAATAAGGCTTAGCTGCCTGGCTGAGAGCCAAGATTAAAGCCGGAACAGAAGCTGGTTGCTCCTGGGTCTCAGCCCTGCACCCCATACACATTCACCAAAAATCAAGTTCTTAAGAATGTCAGAATCAGAACTGAAATGCCAGCCCAGCTCGAAATGTCATGACATTATGCTTGACCTACTTGTCAGGCAATATTGAAGCATGAAGTCCTCATAACCCAAATATCCAGGAATAAACAGTACCTGAGCTCAATCTTCCAACTCTGTACCTAATATTCAGTAACCATAAAGAAAAAGAAGGAGAGTGATAAAGAACTTGAAAATGTTTACATTTACATTTACATTTCTCTGTGATTTCCTTTGCCATATGCGCTTTCAGGGTTGAACCGGCCAGGACTGATGAATTGACCCCCTTTTTAAGATTTACTGTCTGCAACGCGAAGGAAAATAAACCCTAAATCAGGAACAAGGAATGCCAGTAGAATTTTCTCTCAGTCCTGTTCAGTCTGCTCAATCACCCTGTAAGTCACTACATGCAACAGATTTCATAGCCACAGACATTACTTCTACATTATGCACCTTAGCTACCTATGCAAAGTATGGTATGCTCAGAGTGCCATCCTGTGACTGTGTGAAATACTGCACCATAGATGTAAATTCTTTTGCTGTTTTGATGTGCACCACCCATGATGATAGCAAATGCCCCCTTTTAATGATGAGAAGGGGATTTTTTCCCTGCTAAGTGATCACAAATCATCACGAAACTGCATGCGTTATGAAAAGGATTTCCTATCTTCCTCCTCATTCCTACATATTTTGGTGTGTGTGTTTTTAATAATCCATATGGCCAAAGTCATGGTCAGTTGGTGCTACATTACCAGATGCATCCCTTTGTTTTGTTCAAACTTGGGACACTTATTTCAAATCCAAAGCCATACCTTTAGTTCCTAACCTTGCTCTGTGAGGCAAAAGGTGATAGAGGAGCTATCAGTAAGGTTTAATTACATTTTTTGTACGCTATTTCTAAGGCTTGACCCAAATCCCTTTGTATCCACTGTAGTAAAGTTCAGCTGGCTTTGCGACACTTAGGTTGTTATAACTTTTCCCGTTTGAAACAACAGTAAGGCCACAAAGCCTTCCATTCTTTTAAATTTGCATTAGCTCTGTCCAGTAAGACTGAATTCCTTTAAGTAACTTTTCCAACTAAGTACTACGGTTCCTCAGTTTAGTACTGTAAATGAACTGTAAGAAAAGGACAGACATAATATGAGATAAAAAAAACTAATTAAATGTGTATATTTCTACAGTAGATACAGAAATCAGCCAGTTGAAATAAAAAAAGCTACTTACGGGCAAATCGTGAAAGTGGTCGTGCATTTTTGTCACCTGTCTCATTTGCAACTGAAAGGAGAAAATACAGAGAAACAAAAAGACTTAAATTTAGATGTTACATTAAGATTAATGATAACAGCAGTTCTCATGCATATAAAGGAGAGAAGACTGTTTACAGTAACAGCAGTTGGATATATGCGTATAGTTATACACACACACAGATATCTATTACTTTTTTTAATGCCACCAAATATATTACTCTGCACATTTGGCTTTCAGAGTCAGCAGGACACACCACAAGCACCTGCAAACATTGTCTTGTCCCACATAATAACTGAATCATGTAATTGCCTGAAATTCAAGCATTGACCATGAATAGTACATAGCAATATATGATCGTAGTCATCCTTACAAATCCTATTTTATATTGGACTTTTTTCCAAGTCCTAAATAAAACATCATTTTTCCCATTTGCATTAATGAGTACAGTAAGAAAAAAGCAAGATTATTCAACCTATATAAGGAAATGCACTAGCAATTTTGAAAGCCCAGAGAATCATTTAATAGCAAATTAAATGAAATTTAAGGATCTGTGCAAAGGAATCCTCTGACATTTGGAACTGCACATAGATATCACCTAGGAGAAAAAACAGCTCCTACAAATCCTACTTTTTTCTGCCTCAGATTCATACTGGCGTAGCTCTCAACATTTCTGCGGCCGTATGCAGCCAGTATGCAGTGAGTCAAGAGCATAAATGACTTTTGGGGGTTCTCATAATATTAAACTACAGCTGAAACAAGAGGAGAGTTATCAAGGAGAGAAATTACCACCCATAACTTTATTTTTTTGTAGCTAGAATAATCATGAGGAACAGCATTGATGGGCACATAGGGAGGAGAGCATATTATAAGTACACACAGAAACCTTGCCAATGCTTTGCTCGCTTTAAAAATGTTGTTTTCTAGACACAAGACCAATCAAGCTAAGAAATGCCACAAAAGGATGCAAAATATGACCAGGACTGAGACTCACAGGTTCCTAGCAAGATAATGTCAACTAAACTATAACAGACTTTTTGAAGCCAGAAAAAGACATTTGATGAAATTTAATTCTTCTGACAAGTCTTCAGGTTGTCAGTTTAAGCTTGGCTTTATTTAAGACCCATATCCAGTGTCACTCCAGCTTTCCCTACTTGCTCTCCAACCTTTACCTGTTGATTGAGGTGGCTCCAGCACTCGTTGCAGTGAACAGAGGGACTTCTCTATCAAACCACTGCCTCATTTTCCTCCCATTAGCCAGTAGATGGTGCCCTTAAAACACTGGTGCTTCTCCATCAGCCTGGGGAGCTCGCCAGGCTAGCCGGAGCGGGGGCCCTGAGGTCTCCCAGGTCCCACAAGACAACCTTCCTTGGCTTAAGTCCGTCACAGGTATCCGCAGCACAAACCCCAACCAGATAAGATCTCCCGGGACATTGCGTGCAGGGACACCAGAGTGACTGCGTTCAGAGCAGTTCATAGTTTCAGAGTCAAAGGTGGCTCTGCTTGAGGTGATGGCAGGGTGAAGGAGAGGCAGCAGCATCCTCCATGGACTCAGGGACTGGTCCCCTCTGGCGTCCTAGGTATCTCCCTGTTTCACAACAGAGCCTGGGCAAATTCATAACATGCACTGATGTCTAAATTGGGACATCAAGTGATCTATTAGATCAATGAGGAAAGAGCCATCTAAGGGCCTTTTAACTGCACTATTATCCGCTTTAGAGTATCTCCTCCACTCTGGTGACAGATGGCACTCCCTTGTCACCAGGGGCTTCAGGTGCACACAAGGTCTTACCTTCGTGCCACCCTCCAGCTGGATGTTGCAACAAGAGTTTCGGAGCACTCCACCCAGCATCTGTGTTTGGGCAGTTCAGCTCCCAGACTCACAGCATCCAACGCAACAGGTGTTGTTAACCCCCTCAAAAATACGCATTTTCCAATTCCAGCCTGCATAGGCTTGGTTTTGGTTGTCAGTGCTTTCCAGACATCAGATGGTGTCATATACAGAGTAATGCCCTTCCATCTGGCACACAGCCACGCGGAGCAAAAGTGTAGGTAGAACAGCAAAGCAATGAGCAGGACAGAAAGCATTGGGGATTCTGAACCTGCATTACCAGGAAGATGCCTGGTACCAGTGAGCAGCTAACTGCTGCCTGGGAATTGTCTGGGACCAATGATGCGTGTGCATAGGAGAGATCTCAGGTTTGTTTAGCCCTGCAATCAAAAGGGATTCAGGGGCAAAGTGTATTTCTGCGTCAGCTCTGTGTGAAAATCTTAGGAGATTTTACTTGATGGAGTCCACTTTTACTTGGTGGACATTCTGCATATATATCCTACAGTTGTCTTACAGGAGTTTTGAAGACACAAAGAACTAACAGAGCTATGTATATGACACACGTCAATGAGAAAAGACTTTTTATCCAGATGGCCTGAAATTTTCCCCTTCCCGTGTTTATCGAAGTTTATTAATAGTAATAAGCTTTTGGGAGAAAGCAGGTATGAATCAATGGAGCTGGAGAAAGAAGCTGAATCTCTGCAAGAACAAGTCACAACCTACACCAAAGATGACTTCTGGCATTTCCAAAGATTTCCTGTACTGCCGTCTCTTCAGATATGCTTGTTCGTCAGCCACGCTCTACCCTTATATGCTGATTTTTGTCTCTGATTAGATAAGACTATCAGCATGCAGATATTTACTTCATTATCCTAAGTGGGTGGGACCTTCTTCAGTTTCCATCCCACCATTTTTTTTTTTTTTTTTTTAATACTAAGCCATACACAATTTGAAGTTATTTTCCATTCTAACCTGGAAGCAAATAAATCTTGGTGAAGGGTATAGTAACATGCAGGTAGCTTATAAGTAACTTCTGTTCCTTCAGAAAGACAGACATGACAGACAGGAGATGTCATCCTGTAATCACCCCGTTAGTGCAAAACCATCACGTTCTGTCTGTGCTGTCTTGTTCAAGTAGACAATAAAATACCAAGCCTAGCCAAGTTTCTTCCATTTCAAAAGTACTATGTTGTACCATAACTGCCTGGAAATCTCAAGAGCCCCTCACTTCAATTATAAAAATATCTTCCTAGGCACGATTAGTCCTTTGATTAACATGAATCACTCATATGCGAGTTCACAGTGTGTCTACTTCATGGGCAGGTTTCATTTTTTTAATGTCTGCCCTGTTAAACGATTTCCTACGGCTTGCCACTTTTTTTCTACAGAAGGTATCCGTTTCACCAGTACGCCCCCTCAGCCAATTTAGCTTTCAAAGATCCTTTGTCAAACTTCTAGTACAATGCAAAAAAAAAACAACCACCACTTCGTAGTATTGACTCATAAAGACTGACAGACAATAGCGCATCATCTATATTTTGCCATTAAGCAGGTGAGAGGCTGAAAAAAGAAAGTCAGGTTATTTTTTACCCACCAGTAAACACATTCTTTCAAAGAGACTTCTTTTTTTTTTAATCAGCCAAAGGGCAGATGAGCTTAACTATGTATTTCACACTGCTAGTAAACTTATCAGTGTTAGGAAGAGGAAAACTACATCAGATAAGGTGAGAACACAGATATGTAGATAAATTTACATTGAACATACAATCTGAATAAACTTTTCCCTAGGATTTTTCTTGTTTCTTTTCTTTCTTTTCCCCTTCGATGCCACGCATTTTGAATAGCATTGTGTAAAAAAAAATCTCTGGATTTTCCTAACATTCATCTCCTGGTAATCTTTTCCTTTAAAACTCAGGAGAATAAAATACAGTAGTGCAACTACTGAAACAACTGTGTCTGTCTACTTTTTACAGGCAAATCAAAGACCATCTCTGGGAACTCCAGTGGTTTTTGTTCTGAAAGACTACAATGCCATTAGACATTTTACAAACTTAATCAAGCTCGATCTTAAAAGTAGCTTGTTTTTCATGCTTACCCATGTAATAGTATGAACTAGAACCTGATTGTAGTGTCAGTTATGACCTATCATTTAATTTGTGTCAATTTATATCCATTTGTTCTTGCACCAGCAATCTCTTTAAGCTGAAGAGTTTCTTTTTTCTGGTGTTTAATCCTCCTCTGACTCACACACAGAAAGACTGTATTTCCCCCTTCCACCACCATTTTGTCAACTAAACACACCATGGTCTTCTAGTTTTGACTTACAGAATAGGTATCTCCATATCCCCTCCTTGTCTTTACTGAACCCCTTCAGTGTCAATTCATTTTCTCACTAGTACTGTACGCAAACATTAAGAGGCCTCATTCTTCCCTGGTCACATATTAGTTGTGTGCTGTGACACCCCCTTCATCCAATTAAAAGACCCTCAGATTTTAGCAGAATTTTTTGCTGTTAAGTCCTTATCTGCATGATCTTTCACTCCGTACTTCTTAATTTCAGCCCTTGTTGTTCGCTCCATCCTCTAGGTCATGTGGATCTTACTGTGAGATATTCAGATCTTCCCCCTGTACTGCCAATGCTGTGTTGTCAGCAGCAATTATCAGCACTTTCCTTTTTTCTCTGTCACAGTCATTAACAAAAATCCTACACAAGATCAATCCCACACAGGGATATGAAACACAATAGTACCAAAGGAAAGCTTTCCTGGTGGCTTTCTGACCCATTCAGAAGCTAAGGTTCCTCATAAGAAAACCTGTTCGGGGGGGATTTTGAGTCCAATAAGGAGATCAGAAAAGTCTCACACCATATGAACAATGCCTCATAATGAGCCAAATTCTGCTTCCAAGAGTTTTTATCCAGCACTACTTAAATTGCAAGCACAGGAACCATGTAGCCAGTTACTGAGCCGGAGATTATTCAGGACCCTCCCGTGTCAGTCACCCAAAGAGTTCTCCAGAGTGTTGAATCCCAGTACCACGCAGGAAATGCCAGCAACTTAATATGATTTGAAATGCTCGTGCTGTGAACTACAACAGTACAGGAGGTATTAACACACCCTATAAAACAAACTGGGGTAGGATCACAAAGTTATAAGAATACGCATCAACCTTTGGCTGATCAAAAATACTGGATGACTTGATGGTCCCTCGGGACTTAAGCTTCTAATTAGTTACTACAATTAAGTAATAAACCAATTACATGGATGGAAAAGGCACAATATGTGTCTCTCGGATATACCCTGAAGATCACAAAACACATTCGAAACAAGAGCTATGTTTCAAAATACTTCTGGAAGGCAGTCCGTAATCTTCACTTACAAGTAATAACCAAGAGGCATATACCACCCAGCATTTCCTGAAATGACTCCTAATGGATTTTTCTTGCTGCTGTTTGCCTGGCAACGACACTGTACACCAAACATTGTCCTTCTTCATTAACTGGGCAAGGAACACCGTACACAACTGATGATTCATTTTCCTTATGAAAGGATCCTTGCACTGTAGGTTATTTGCATCTGTGATGGGAAAGCTGCTTCTGCAGTGGAAAACACTTTGTTCCCTCAGACAACTGAAGATAGTTGCTGCCTCTCACTGAAGGGACTCTGACTCCATGCACAGATCTCCAAGCTTCCGCGTCCCATCAACAGCCACAGAAATGCTTTCAGAAGGGCAAGGTGTACCCAGGGAAGTTGTGAGAAATAGGTGCAAAATATCTACGTGAAAAGAACCAGAACCATTCAATACTCTCCTGAGCAACAGTGAAATTTAATTTAGAGGCAGAGGTGCAAACACTGAACTTGCAAACTCTGGCCCTATTGGCACCTAAAGACTGGAGGAGCCCTGATGCTGGGCTTTGGAGCTGAAGGAAAATAGGAGCAAACACCAGCAACTACCTGAACCAAAACCACCTTCCTTGCACTAAATCCCATGTTAAATATATTCCTAATCTCAAAACTGAGACGCAATCTTGTGTAATCTATTTGAGCTATTAATATCTATTCTTTAGACTAAATATCCCCTAGCTCTCCAAGTTCACAGAACAAATGGCTCTGGTCACACAAGCTCCAGCCTCCTTTCATTCCCAACCTCTGCCATGCCAGTCTTCAGAGAAGAAAGAGCACAGCCGCTTTGCCTCTCCGGCCATGTGCAGATACATATGGCTCTGGCACACCCAGTCACCAACAGAATGTCATGGACCCGTAACTGCTCGCTAAGAGCCTAAAAATGGCTACCAGAAAAGCTGTGAATCAGGAGGTGAGGGAAAAGGAACTAGAGAGAGAGAGAGAGAGAGGGAGAGAGAGAGAGGGAAAATTTCTCCACTGCAAGATGACGAAGCTGCCTTAACTTTCGGTTTCTGAAGTATGACCTTTTTTTATTATTATTAACCTGGAAATGTCCAGGCTGATTTTCTACATTTAGCTGAGATTTCTTACTTCTAGTAGCTCTAACAGATTGCCCATTGTAGCAAACCCACTCACAACTTTCTCCTGAGGGTAAATATACATCTGGAAAGCTTGGTCTAGGTCATGTATTACTGTGCAGTGAATTTAAGACAGATAGATGGCAATCATAAACCACGGGATTTTCAGAACAGGATTCTGCCCATGTGGGCTACCATGACTTGTAGCTTACGTCCATGAGAAAATACATCACATAAACAATAGTATAGTGACCAGACACAGGAAAGTTGTATCAGATGTGGTAGCAAGACACTCTCCTGACTGGCATACCCTTGCCCACCAGCAATCCTCTGTCTTTGTGCTTCTGTGCCCTCCATTGCTCATCATGCTCCCCTCAATTTGTAGCACTTAAGTGGAAGTACAGCCATCGCTAGATGAGCCCAAGAAAGTTTGTCTCTCTCTCACACTGCACCCCTTACCCTTTTTTAGTCATAGTTCCTACGTACGAAGACATTCTTGCACAGCTGAGAGGCCATCCTCCCTGTCTAGAAGCAAGGATGCAGAACAAAAATCAAGTCTTTGTGCCATTTCCTATATTACTCCATAAGTAATTGCTGTCATAGGATGCCCAGATATCCCAGTCTGCCTAGAGCAGACTGGAAAAGGAGGAAATCTGAGCAAAAATCTGCAGAAGCTTCTTACTTCAGTACTTTCCTGAGGCACCGGTTTTCTTTGCTCTCCACTCTTTTTTGAACCTGGAAAAGTTATCTCTTCCCAGCACGAAGAAAGGGAAACATCTGGCCCTAGCCTTGATCATCTAATCCAGGAGGCACAACCCCCATCACAAGCATCTTAAAAATAAGCTGAATACCCTGCACTTCTGGCCACCACTTGAGACAGACCACTGGACTGCACATGCCTTAGTCTGGTTCAGTTCAGCAGCTCTTGTGTTTTTTAAATACTGGTGGTCACTCCTATATAGCCCTTACATATGGTCACCCAGCAAGAACCCCTGGGGAAACTGAGCCATGGGAATAGCAGAGTTCACTCCCACTACAAACTTGCAGTGGGCAAGAAAGCCCGAGAGAGCCACGGCACGAGTGGTGCCTTGGAGGTGCAAGAGCAGAAGCAAGAACCAAGCCAAAAGGGCCCAGAGGCGCCCTGACAAGGGGCTGTGCTCAATACTACAAAAGGACAAGAAGCAACACCTGGGGGCCCATCCTGGGACTCTAGAAAGCTTCCTCCCCCCGGATGTGGGGCACAAGGTCCACCTTCATGGAGCAGGAGCAGCAGGCACCTAGCCAAAATGGCCCAAAGGAGCCCTGGCAAGGCGCCGTGCTCAGTGCTGCAGAGGAAGGCAAAAAAAAACCCCGGAGACACTTGCTAGCCCACTGTGTGGGGAAAAAAGCCTTCCTTCCCTCAGCTGCAGGGCACAAGAGGCCATCTTCATGGTGCATCAGCAGCAGGCAGTAACCTAGCCAAAATGGAGCAGAGAAGCCCTGACAAGTGGTCATGCTTAATGCCGCAGAGGAAGGCAAAAAAACCCTGGGGACCAGTGCCAATCTGCCCCGGGGGAAAATTCCTTCCTAACCCCAGTGCTGGTGATTGGCTATTCCCTGAGCATGTGAGCAAGACCTGCCTCCTCATCCCACAGGCTGGCCATGCCTCCTGGGAGATGCCCAAGCCCTATTCTCCCTCAACATAAAGCCATCTCAGGGGCTTCCAAGAGTGGCCACATGCCCCCAGCGTGATCAACCATGTCGGCAAGAATCCTTCCTGCGCCTGGCAGGACACCCGTGGGTGCTCCAGAGCACTGGGACCCCTGGCGACATCTCTGCATCCCATTTCTTATGGCTGCTCCCTCCGGCTCTGCAGGGGATGAAGATGGTGAGCTCTGCAGTGCTCCTCAAGAAGGCATTCCCATGGTCTCACCACTACTATCCAGCTGAAAAGGCCTGATAGACTTGGGCACCTTCAGGGGTTGGTGGTTCTTATCTCCTGAGGAGCGTGCATCTGTTCCCTGAAGACTGAAGCAGGATTTCCATCTATCAGACAGGCTTTGAATATGGCACCGCTGGGAGCTGGCCCTGCAGTGAAGAACCTCCAGCAGCCTCATACAGGCTCTGGTCTTCCTCCCTAAGGTCCTGCCAAGTAATTCCACTGGCTACTCAAGGACTTCCTCTCAGATGTCTTCAGGCTGCCCCAGGCCAGCTATGGCAGCAGGACATGGGAGGATCCTCCCTTTTATCCTGCCCTGGGCCATTGTGAATGCTGCATTGCTGGGTGGTGGCACTGTGACATGTGGGTGACAGGGGCCTCCCTGAAGACCCCCACCCACCACCCTTCTGCCCAGCATCCTTCAGAGGAAGGGCTTGGGGTGCTGGCCCCAAAGCAGTCCCTGTGCCCAGGAGGCCTGGGGGGCTGTCCCTGCCCTTGGTGGCCGTGCACTGGACACAGCTGCTGGGCATCCCTGACACCTCCTCTGCTGTTCGGCTCCCAAGGACAAACCTGGTGCTGTTCTCTTCTCTCAGGCCATGGCCGAAACCAACCCTGCAGCCCAGAGACCACCCCTATTAGCTGTGCCCTGTCTGCACCACAGCTAACATCCATGAAGCCACGCAGCGAGGAGGACCAGGGACTTGGTCTGGCTGGCCACAAACCCTTTTCCTGGGGCATACAGGGGGGTGATTTCAGCAGCTGCAGCCCAGAGGGAAGGCAAAGCGTAACCAGAGCCATAGGTTGGGGTGGACGGTGCCAACAGAGCACCATGGATATAAGGCAGGCTTTGAAAAATAAGTGAGCGCAGGTTACACTGGTGTGGTGGAAAGGTTGGTCATTTTCAGACCAAGAACATTTGGATCCACGCTCAAAGCACAGCCCAGCAAAGGACTCTTCCAAACTGCAAAAGCAGCTCATTGCTGCTATCACCATCACATCCCCTTGTCCCACTGAAACCAAGCTGCGCAGCTCCTCTGTTAAACACACCCATTGGCCATGTTTATACAGGATACAAAACACCCTTCAGCCACAGGGTAAAACTTTCAGAGCTCATTTGTGACTTTAACCTTTCTGAGAGTTATTTGCATACCTCACTTTGTGGGAAGATCTAAAACCCTGGCAAGTCTCCTTTTCCTTTAGGATTTAGTATTCTGAGTACTGAAAGAGTAAGGAAGGTACTATTCCTGTCATTTTGTACGTTGGTGCCAAAACTGGTATGTACATTCAGACTATTTACATAAGGGCATTTATACCATATACATTCACTTGGTTATGGTGGTACCAGAGGTGGAAGACAGGGGTTTGGTTCCCTGTGCAGGAATGTTGCAGAGACATAGAGAGCATGCATGATTTCCTCACCATTCCTTACCAATGCACCAAGGGACATTTGCGACTACACTGTTTATGGTAAGGGCTTCTTCTTGGAAAGAAGTTCTGAATTATTTTGTGTTCTTTACCATATTTTTCCTTGCAGTTCAATAGCACTTTTCCTTCTTTGGCCTTCATTCTTGATATCTTTCTTGAAAGTGATAACAGCCCTCTCAGCCCTCTTTGTCTTGCTCCTTCCAGTCATTGTCTTCTTCTATAGGCCTCCATGTCCCTAATCAACTGCTTAGTCTTTGTCTGCCTTCATCCCAGACGAAACTTGTCTTTCTGGAACCCGAGAAATGAGAAAAGTCCATAGTGGTACAGGTGAGTTCTCACCAGGGCTTTGCACAATGCTTGCCTTTCCTACAGAAATATCTTGCCTGACGCACTAAAAGCCATTTTCCAGTATAACATTGATGGCTCATAGTCACCCTGGGACCTACTCATGCCTCCAGGAACATTTGCCTACTCCGATGTTTGCAAACTGTAGCAGAAACCCATGGCACTCCACTTGATGTTGGGTTACCTACTTCTATCCTGCAGTTGTTCACACATGGTTTATTGAAGTTGGGGATGTCTCTTCTGTCATAGCTTCAGCTGGTATGGAGTATGGGGGCTGTAGAACTAAACCATGAGATACAGCTTCTTCCGGTTCATGGATGCCATGAAATCCAGAATATGATGTAGACTAGGAAGCCTACACTTCTTGAACAATGCTTTTCTGCAATCTAAATTCAAAAGACCTGACTATGAATTTCACTGTTTCATACATTTGATGACATCAAAGCATGAAGGGTGGAGCCTGACAGATGTGTTAAGGAGGCCTTCTCCCATCAGGAGCCTGCTGGAGTCCAGCTCCAGCAGATCCAGCCCTCCCCTGGCCAACTAAGCAATGGACAGGCTGTGTGGGTGGGCTCTGAACACAAAGCTGGTGGTGTCAGTCCAGTCCCTTTCAAAATGGATGTCTGCCTCCTGGGGAAGAAAATATCCACAGCTGGCATTAACTGAGCTTGCATTTTGGAGGTTTCATTGGAGAAAGTGCCAAATCAGCCCAGATGCTGAAAAAGATACAAGAGACAAAACACTGGCGGGTCAGTGCGATGCAGTTCATGGCACTGCTGTCTGTGGGGATATGTTTTACTCTCCAGGAGTGTGAATAAAGGTTGCTGATGATTTTTTAAATGAATTCTGCAGGCATTTAGTGAAGAGGAAGGTTGTTGCTGGTAATGCTGATATGAATAAGGAGGTGGCTAGCCAGGTGGCCATCTGACACTAAAGGCAACTGCCTCTCTTTAAGAGGCCCTATGTGCCTGTAAGATAGCTGTAAAGAAGGACTGACAATTTTGCTTTTTATACACCCACCTGAAACTACCTGACAATGTTGGTGTGATGAAATTACTGATGACACCATTCAGATACAAAGGAACTTCTTTTTTTTTTTTTTTAATTAATAAAGGAAATTATGAAGAACAATCTTCTCGCACATGGAAAGCACTGCAAAACTGGTGCAGTGAGTGCAGAAAGCTGCCAGGCTGTTTGTTCAGAAGAAGAAAGAATCTCAACGTTTTGATGCAAGCTCACAGGCCCTTACATGTATCCAAAGTGGATCTGAGAGATCAACAGGCAGAGCGAGGCTAGAGATCAGCTCCCTTGCTATGAGTGCCCCCTGTCCAGAGAGCTTTGAGGACAAAGACAGGCTTTAAGTAGCAAGGATTTAAAACAACATGGGATTTATGAGCTAAAACCTATGCTTTGAGTTACGCTTGAAAACAAACTGGTGGCCAGTACATTTTAAGACCATGCTCTCCTCTCTGCAAAGGGTCCTACAATGAAAATGAACTGGTGGCCAGTGCATTTTAAGACCATGCTTTCCTCTCTGCAAAGGGCCCCACAAGTCAAATAAATGCTGACATAGCACATCCTGAAATAATTAGCTATAGCCGTACTAATTGCATTCCCATACGAGGGGGATTGGGCCCCACCATTTAAAAAGGATGTTGAGGTACTTGAACACATTCCAAGGAGGGCACCAAAGCTGGGGAAGGGGCTGGAAGGCATGTCCTCTTAGGGATGGCTGAGGACTCTGGGTTTGTCTGGTTCGGAGAGAAGGAGGCTGAGGAGCAACGTCACTGCTCTCTACGGCTTCCTGAGGAGGGGAAGTGGAGAGGGAGGTGCTGATCTCTTCTCCCTGGGATCCAGTGCCAGGACGTGTGGGAATGGCTCAAAGCAGCATCTGTCAGGGGAGGTTTGGACTTGACATGAGGAAATATTTCTTTACCAAGAGGGCGGTCAAACCCTGGAACAGGCTTCCTGGAGAGACAGACAATGTCCAAAGCCTGTCAGTGTTTAAGAGGCATTTGGGCAACACCCTTAATACCATGTTTTAAGTTTTGGTCAGCCCTGAAGTGGACAGGCAGCTGGACTAGATGGTCGTTGTAGGTCCCTTCGGCTGAACTATAATATTGCAACTAAGAATGCGAACAGAGAAAAAGAAGCAGGTTTTCCCACTTTATGTGAATTTGACAGAAAGTAAATTAAAGACGCCTTGTCCGAAGTTGCACAGCAGTTTAGCAATTGGATTTCAAAAGGGTATTTTGGCAGTTGAAGAAATTACAGTGCCAATAGAGCTGATGAGAAAAAAAGAAGGGGTTTTGAGGAAGGTGTCTGAACGACTCTACAAAAATATTTTTAAAGAGTCTATGGATGTTTCCCATGGACAGTACTGATTTTTATTTGAAAGATAAGGCTCTTTCAGCTTAGGCACCTTTCAGTTTTACAATGAAAACTTAGTATTTCTCAGAGGAAACAGGGAGTTGCACAAATTAAGTTGAAAACTCAGCTTCCTATTTTAAAATGTGTTTAAGGAAAATGTACAATCAGGTTATAACTGTGCAATGGCATTAGTCCCTAAATTAATCCCAGACAACTACCAGTTCACAGGGAAGCAATCTACTTGGTTTTTTGATTTGCAAAATTTCACCTGGCATGTAAGGCTCAGGCTGAATCCCATCCTACCATCACCTTTAAGACACCTGTTTTACCCATGTTTTTATGCTTCACAAAATGAGCTTGCATAAGTGTTACCAACTCCAAGTCAGCACCAATTCTTTTGATAAAAATAACCTGCTGTGATGTCTGAGTAATCATAGTTAAATTATACCACCGCTTACATACAGTTCTTTAACAATATTCGTCTAGTGGTTCTGACTAGCTTCTTTATGTAATAGTTAATATTAACACTTTTCAATAAGAAAGACATAGATCAATACACTTTTCCAGGGAAAAATATTTTAAAGACTGTACATTAGTATGAATAAAAAGGCAAAATCCCTCAAAGTCTGGAGGAAGATTCAAAAGTGCTTCTTTACAAGAGGGTTTTTGTCCGCTCAAGTCAACTGGAGGGAAGATCTGAATAAAGCCGTAGTTCCTTCTCCCACCTTACTCTGACCATTCACCAAGATCCAGCACTTAGCAGTGTTCCCAAAGAATTTCCACTGAGATTGGATCAACTGTCAGATGCTACGATTATTTATAAACTTAAGCTCCTAGGCTCTCCTGTCATTTCCACATCCACTTTTTCCCTTTCTAATAATGCATGAATCATAATCAGAAATCACTCTCCCATCCATTAACAAACTAAACATAGAACAGACTCATAGGAGTACATAGATGACTATCATTAATCTGCCTTGATATTAGAGGGAGCAGCACTGTAAAAATACCTGCACTTAGCAAATATTCATGTTGCATTTATTAGCATTTTCATTCCACTACACACATTATGAAACAGTGTTATTGTGGTAGGAGGAAACCAGCAAGGAAGGCTGCTTTGCCACTATATTAATACTTTATAATGCAATAATTCTGTGCTCTACAGATTCTCAGACTGGTTCATTGAAAAAAAAAAAAAGGTATATGGCTTTAAAATGCTTGCAGTACCTCATCAAAAATGCCGCAGACATTGTAGCAAATCCTTGAAATAACATAAACTTATCACGCTGGTCCAAGTCTTTCCAAAAACATATCCACCAAGGCCAGACCAAGGGCTCTCTGCTGTGCCTGGCTAACTCAACAGCAGAGCACCCTGCTTGGAAGAACCAGTAATTCTCAAATGTAGCATTAACAAAGATGAGACCAAGACTACAGAGACTTTTGTTAAACTGAGCGTAAGAAAAGGATTGTAACTTCCTGAGCCTCAAAAGGATTTCTACAAAATCTTAAAAATTTCTGCAATGACTTCAGGATATAATTTTACAGCCAGTGACTCCTAACAGAATTTTCAGATGCCTTTAGGAACAAGAAAGGACTCTAGTAATCTCTCTCTCTTATACGCAGGCTCTACAAAGCATGCCTGAGAAACAGAGAAAAAATGGAGTGAGGAGATGGGGAAGTCGGTAACATTATTTGTGGTAGCAGCTCTCATTCGACCAGATCAGGACTGGCACAGTGTTACTGGAGGTGTGGAATAGATGTGCAAGCCTCAGACATTTTGGAACAGTGGGTAACACTGTGGGACGTAAACAAGAAGATTGTGTTCATTTTTTTTCACAACACAATAAAAAGTGAAGTTAAAAATATCAAATCCACCAGACCGAAAAGATTTCCATCCTACTCAAGTTATGAGAGTAAAAAATCCTCTCAGGAGATTGAAAGAGATGTACTCTATAAGCATGTGCATCTATTGTTCCCAAGCCCATCGTTTAAAACTTCTGTCGTCAGTTTATTTTCTCCCATGGGTCTTCTCCACTTCAGTAGATGTCACTTCAGTGAACACCACAACACAAAGCTGACATTTACTGAAGACAGGCAGGGATGCATGAAACTCTACCGTGGCACTGCAGACGAATTTAAACATCACCCTTACTCACAAATTTCCATTCAGTTCAGTGAAAGCAGAATTGCCTCTGAGGTGTGGCAGTAAGAAAGAGAAAATTCTGTTTTCGGTTGCACCTGAGAAGAGCCTTGTAGAGGCGCTGGCAGGAAGCATGCCAAAAACACAGGGGCTGTGTGGGAGTCAGGGAAAGCGGAATTCACTTTCCATCACCTACAAAAGGAGGATCTTTTCTCCTGCACAAGTCACACCCACCTTTGTCATTGCCGCTTCTTAATTGCAACCATTTTTCAGGTCTGTAAAAGGAGACTTGAGTTTTAATCTCTTGGGACTTTTCTGAAGAAAGCTATTTGTGGCATAAGCAATATCCCTGGATTCAGGCCATGATGTAGGCACAATAATTCAGAAGGAAGCCTAAAGTCTAAAATTTAATGCCCTTAGAAACTTTCAAAGAGCAATTCCAAACTGCCCATATCAATGTTTCTTGAACTATCACCAGTTTCAGCCACAGATATAATCAGCCACAGTAGGATTCAGTCTCCCAGACTAGAACTGCAGATATAACTGATTATTATCGGAATACGTGAACTTGCAGTGTCCTTTCAGTCTCGAATGAGAAGTTACTAACGTACTCAGCTTTAGTAAGTATATTTTGAAATGCACCTTAAGATGCAGAAGTTTCAGCAGAGCTGAACAAGAAAAGCTGAAAAACTTATAATCTGCACAACAGAAGCAAATAATTTTTTCTTTCTATTGATTTCTTATGAAAGAATCAAGTGATACAACTTTACTGGGTAATCATTGTGTATTTTGTAGCTATTTGGTTTAGATGAAAACTGCACAAATCCCCCCTTATTGAAACTTGACGTGACAGCGTAATGTAATATCACAAGAAAATCCAGTCTCAGATTTCTAAATATAATCAGTCTGTTCCTTCAATATAAAAAGTCACATGAGCCAGTTCCAGATGGTGACATTTGTACAAGCAAAGTCATTAGAAATCATGAACCTCAGTGAACCATGCTGCAACCTGGATTTAGGTTGGTCTGCGCATGTATATGAACACTAACGTACACATTGAACAGGTTTAGCTTAGAATCAAAATAGCTAGAAACCCCACAGTATTAGTCTTTAGAGTGGTTTCGTCCCTTTCAAACCACCACCATTTAATCAAAGTTTAAAAAATCCTACTGCAAGAAATGCATTTATAAAACTAGTAAGCTTTCAGAAGGCTTTATTAGTTTGGGTACAACAGGGTAATAACATAACTAGAAGATACCTTCCAGCCTGAAGACAGCTGGGGTCCACCCACTTGACAGCCAGCTTGAATAAGTGTGCATGTAACTTCATAGACATTCACTGAGGTAAATTCGAGCGGCCACCCACAAAAGGTGCCTGTACAACTCCTCTAGTCCTCTACAAAACTCCCAGCCTGCCGCTAATCTGCAGGATCTGTAGCCAGCATGCCAGCACACATCACATTTAATAGCCTTTGGCACATAAAGCGTTTCTGTTCGCAGTGCAGCAAGCTATTCTACAGTCCCAAAAGCAAATCCACTGCACAAATCCATTTTTCCTTAAGTTCCACTAGCATCTCCGCATTCACTGGTGAAGAACAAGAAGTTTCTGGGCTCCGGTTTGAGGAAGCAGTTTCAAAATTCCCATGCATTCACCTTTCTGAGGTTTTAAAACGTGGTAGCAATTTCAGTGGTTTCCCTCCCTCCCACTTTGTTTCCTCTGGAAGAAGGATCCAGACTGCAAAGCTTTCCTTCATCTAATGTTCTAAATGCTGATGCATAATAGCTGTGAAGTTTTAGAGAATATAAAACTCAGTGTTGTGAGGCAAGAAAAGTACCCTGAAAGGGTAAAAGCCAGGAAGTCTCAAATTACGTAGTTTATATTTCACAATATTTCAGAACACGCTACTGGATTTTGCACTCACCCCCTTCTGCTCTCAGACTTGGGCTCTGAACACTCCTGAAGAGAAAAAGGGAGTTTAAGGGCTTAAATACTTTAAGAAAAAAACCCTATGTCACATTGACCAAAACTTACACTAACTCACAGTATGTTTTGAGTTGGCAGTCCAGAAATCAGAGACGTTAACCTCTGAGCAAACTTAAGTATTGCAGAAATGGGCAGAAGTTTGTTATACATCGTGACCAAGTTGTGCAACTGAACTCTGGGTCAAACAGAAAAATAATAGAAGACAATGACCAAACCTGAAATGACATTTTCACAGTTTTGAACATATCTGCTTCCATTTGGAAAAGCATACTAAAAAACAAAGCTTTAGAGACAAAATGTCTGAACTCAGCTGTTAAAAACAGAAGTTCTGACAGGTTTTATAACTTACACTTTTGTAAACAGGAAAGTCCTTTTTTTCTTTTCTTCCTAGAAGAAAATCAGCTGCATTTGCTAGGCTAAAAACTACAAGTTGAAGTAGCTCCATAGGCAGCAGAGTAATAGTATCCATGTTTGTCATCCCAATTGCTACATTTCCTTCCAGTGAGTCCACTAACAAATGGCTTGCTCTGTGAATAGCAGGTGGGCATTGCAATGAATCTAAATACTAAATGTTTCATCTGTGAGTACATGGAAGAAAAGAGACATCAAGCCCACACAAACTAGTTGGATTTTTTTTAATGATTTCACAGGAAGTGGGTCCAGACTCCCCACCACACTCTAAAATCGTTAAAAGAATGACAAATGTCTTTGGTTTCCAGATGCTGCCTTAATGAAAACAAAGCAGGATCAAAATGCACTTTCTTATTATAGCACTGTTTGCTCCCTAAATTATACTTTGTAATTGCACGAATGATATTTAAACTTCACCCTTAACAAAGTTACTAAAAGATGCCAACTACTGACCAAGGAAGTTTCACCAATCAGTCAAAACAAGCAAGCATCACACAACTGGATTCCTGCTTTCACCAACACTTAAAGTTAGCCTTGAGACCAAAAGAAGCAGTCCTATCCTTTCATCTTCCATTTATTTCCAAACCCGCACCAAGCTCTTCCCGACTCTGGAAGAAGAGACGCTGATTCTATCCAGGGTCGGTTCCCAGCTCTGATGCTTTGCCCAGATGCAGCACCATCCGCAGTGGCTGAAGGCGATGTGGATACAGCTAGTTGGAGGGAGATGACAGAACTACTTCTTTCAATGGTACCAGTGGCTTGAAACACCTTCAACTGCTCAGGAAACTTTGGTCTGACCGACTGACTTATACCAGTAGAGGGGGGGAAAAAAAGCAGTACACATAGTAAGAACATCCACTGTCACATTTCAAATCACCCCACTGCCAAGTATTCCTCTTACTACCACAGGTAAACTAGAGGAGGGAGAGAGAAGTTTTTAACTTTTGTGGTGTTTTTTTAAAGCAAAAGCACCATTGCTGATTGTTTTGAACCATGTGAAATCTCCCTCATGTTCTGTGAAGCACTTAGTCTGTAGATATTAAGTATGTAATTTTTATTGCTTTTCTGAGATTTTAACTGTTCTCTTCAGATTTTATTTCCATTCAAATGCTGTATGACACTTCTTGTACTGTAGGCAACCGAAACTCTTTTGCAACCCCCCGCCACCCAGAACCACAAAAACCCTTGCTCAAAAACATCCCTTTACAAAGAAGAAGAAGAAAAAAAAAAAGGATAAAAGAAAAAACTGTTCGCTTGAAGTTTTTTTTAATACATCCTTGAGAAACAAAAGGAGGATATACAACCATGTGTTGTCTTGACAACAGGAAAAAAAGTAAGTACCTTTCTGTTAAAGTAGAAAGCTGGAACTTGCAGAGTGCTGGGAAGTGAAAGAAATTGTGGAGTGCTTCCACAAAAAAAAGTAGGTAATCAGTACTTCTCAGTGAAACATCAGTGCCTCGCTATCTTATTATTGGAAGCATTTGACCCACTCCTTTTTTCCAGTTCAACCACTTTTCCTTTCTTTTCAAATGACTTAGTATTTGAAGACTGTTACATATGTTTCCCTCATTTTATCTTTTCCAGAATAGATTATCACTGTTTTTACCTTTTTTTTTCCTATAAGCATATTTTCTAGACCTCTAGATTGCAAAAGCATCTGGGGAATGAGGGGGGCATCTCTTAATATCTAGATATTTACAAGCACAATATAGTCATCCAGACTCCCTTTATAGTCAATAGAAAGAAAACAGCACTTTTAGGGCATGATTCAGCTCAGCCTGAGACTGATGTCTAAAATAGGTCAGATGAGCAACACCTTGCAAGAATCTGTTTCTCTACATTGATTATAAAGGAAGCCAACATGATTACCTCAGATGGGGATGCCTTAAATTAGGTGAAATCCTGCCGTGACCTGGTTTCATGTGCTGCTTGTACAGATTGTGTTTGAGGCTCTCTCCTTGAAAATAATTGGGCTGTGTAAAAACCACCGGTAATATCATGTGAGGTTATACCTACAGCATAGGAGCCGCTTGACCTCACAAATGTCTAATCTACTGGAAAAAACTTCTTCTTGGAAAGGTTTTCAGGCAGACTCATTAGAAAGTTACCATGGAAACATTTTTTTTTTTCCATTGGTAGAGCACAGTTTGACTATTAGCTCTTGTGGGTGTGACCCTTTGGATTTGAATTTTGTAATACTAGTAAATGAGGCCTCCTGCGAATTTCTCATAGGTACCTTTATTCCCTTGCTGAATACCAAAAAAAAAAAAAGGAAAGAATGTATGCTGCTGTTCCACACAGGGATGAAATAGAGTGATCTTAAAAAAAAAAAAATCAAAAAGAAAATCATTGAGCTGCACACAGCTAAAGGAATGCCAGACCAGAAGTTCAGCCTCCGATGCGGATGAGGTTTGTGTTTTCCTGTTCACCAAAGGAACTGGCTTTAAAAATAACTGAATCCATAACCGTCACAGAGCAACAAACTGTCTCAGTCACATGTAACTGCCTGTTCTGATACGACAGCTTGGTCATAAAACTGTGCGGTGCAGCAAATCAAATGATCCTCTAGCATGGGGAAATGCAATAGCTCCAGAGCACTTTATCAACAGGTACTTAAATTGACGGTGATACAATGGCATCCACGCTTAGCCAAACAGGCACTTCTGTCACCTGGAAATACAAGATCGATGCAGCCGTTACTCTATATCAGTACTAAGATACAAAAGCAGGTAATGCTTTGGGAGTGCAAGTCCTACTTTTAAAGATCACTGAGATGTGAGTCCTTAAGTGCTTGTTGACACACCTGAAAGCAGCGCCTCAGCTCCCAGATCATTAGGAGCTTCTGCAAATATCATCTGTTATGAAGACAGAGAGGTACTTCTCTGATAGCCGTCAACTACAGCACACCTCTTTATGATTTTAGTGCAGTCAGGCTGTAAACAACTTGTTCCTGAAGAATTAAGAGAGCCTTTGTATCCATAGCAAAGGTATCTTAGGCTACTGTAACAGGAACGTTCAAAGGGGGGAAAAAAAAAACAAACCGAACCACAGTACTTTGCATTTGCCTTTTACTCCTCATTACCCTGGATTGTTTTCAACTGCCCTGTAATAAACCCCTGTACTGATACTGCCCAACATGAGCCACAAGAGAGAATGTAAGAGGTCACACAGTACTGGATTGATTTCCTCAACAACAACTATAGCCCAGCCATGCATACCTTCTGTCCATCAACCCCATTTTCCAATGTACAACTCAATGCCATGGTAGGTTTTGTGACTGGAGAGGAGCTACAGCACTGGAGCGCAGCCTAAAAATACATTTTCCAGCAGGGATACTTGGAGTGAGGTGGGCTAGTACACTGCGCAGCGCCACAATTTCTCTCTTGTGCTTTCTGGTCCTGGCTGTTCCCTGGCACAGAGGTTCATAAAGGAGGGGAGATGTCACAGCAGCATCATGCCCAAGTGCAAGGCCTGGCCTTGCCGATGGGTGTGAGAAGACCAGCTGTGCTTGAACGTGAGCCAGCAACTTGCCTTAGCAGTAAAGGCAGCTAGCGGGATCTTGGGCTTCGCTAGGAGGAGTGTTGCCAGCAGGTCAAGGGAGCCCCTCTATGCAGCACTGGTCAGGCCACACCTGGAGTGCTGGGTCTAGTTCTGGGCTTCCCAGTACAAGAGAGACATGGACATACTGGAGAGAGTCTAACAAAGGCCAATAAGGATGATTAAGGGACTGGAGCACCTCAAATATAAGGAAAGGCTGAGACAGCTGGGACTGTGCAGCCTGGAGAATAGAAGGCTGAGGGGGATCTCATCAATGTGTAGAAATACGTGAAGAGAGGGTGCAAAGAGGATGGAGCCAGGCTCTTTTTGGTGGTGCCCAATGACAGGACCAGAGGCAATGTGCACACGCTGAAACACAGGAGGTTCCCCCTGAACATCAGGAAACACTTTTTTACTGTGAAGGTGGCCAAGCACTGGCACGGGTCGCTCAGGGAGGTTGTGGAACCTCCCTCCTTGGAGATATACAGAAGCCATCTGGACACAGACCTGAGCAACTGGCTCTTGGTGGCCCTGCAGGGTGATTGGACAAGATGACCTCCAGAGTCTCATCCAACCTTAAGCCCTCTGTGATTCTGTGTGCTTTCTACTTTTGACACATCTGCAAGCTGCACTGAGCAGATGGGCCTCCCTAGGAGCTCAGAGCATAGAAGGCTTTTGTGATCCTTCTAGATATATTGGGTGGTTAGGACATAATTTTGGGACATACATCATCTTTCATCCTCAACCTATGCAAAGATTGCAATACTCAACAGACTGGACTGAAGGGATCAGTCTGTTGAGTATTGGGGGGGATCTTATCAATACTTATAAATACTTAAAGGGAGGGTGCCAGTTAAATGAATACGGTCTTTTTTCAGTGGTGCCCAGTGATAGAACAAGAGGTAACGGGCACAAACTTGAACATAGGAAGTTCTGTCTTAACGTGAGGAGGAAGTTCTTTACTTTGAGGGTGGCAGAGCACTGGCACAGGCTGCCCAGAGAGGTGGTGGAGTCTCCCACACTGGAGACATTCAAAACCCGCCTGGACACCGTCCTGTGCAACCTGCTGTAGGTGACCCTGCTCTGGCAGGGGGGTTGGACTAGGTGATCTCCAGAGGTCCCTTCCAACCCCGACCATTCTGTGATTCTGTGACTGCTTTCTGTGGCAGTCCATAAAGCCGAACATTCCAGGCTAGTCTCTTTACTAACAAAGATGCTATGCAGTAAGGAAAATGGCTGACACAGCTGAAAAATTTTTATTCCTTTAGCCAGATATAATTAAAGATGGAGTCACTAAAATAATTCTGTGCTACAGTGAACACAGTGGATAAATGCTGAGCTACTGTTCCTATTAATTAGTGCTATTTTTCCTGTTACATTGATAGTCATTAGCTTGGACTGTATATAAAAGACTTTCAGGTACCGGGAAGCACGGCTGAGATAGTTAACTGTAGGTTAAACCAGCATTTCCAGCAGTAGGCTTTGCCCACATTTTCTCTCACTGGGTCTATTCCAAAAGCTAAATGGAGAAGAAGACCCATTGCCTCTGATTGCAGCTGAGTTTATATCAGACAAAGCAAGAGATGCCTGGGAGAGGAAATAGTCATTTCCGATTTTTCTTTCTCAAGAGATGAACTCACTACTTTCTGTGGTTTGCATCTTTTCCTTTCCAGCACCCCATTTTAATTTTTAACCTGTATGCACCCCTGGGATCATCACTCTGTCCACTCAGGTTTCCCATCAGATATCTTCCTGTGCGTGGACAGGTCACACTCAGCAGAAAATAGAAACATGCTGTGGGCTCTGGCTTGGTTGCCAGCTCACTTTAAAGGAACTCCAAAATATGCAGTCTCTGGAAGCTTCATTCACAAAATATTTGGTTTTACAAGGCAACAATCCTATTGTTTTCAATAGGGACCAATTATACACCATTTCCTTTGCCCTTCTATTTCAGTCTGCAATCCCAGGGGGATCCAGGTTTAGCCCTCCGGCTGTGAGCGGGACTCCTGCTCTCCTTCCCTCCCCTGCCAGGCAGGGACCTCAGGCATCATCCAAGCCCAGAGGTGACCCAGAGCACAGCTAGATAGCACTTGAGGAAGTGTACGCCAGGAAGCCCACACCTTGTTCCGCCTTTCCCTTGGAGGAGACTTGCATCTACCTACTAATGTGTAATTTGCCCCTACATGTCACTTCTAGCGTTTCCCTGTGAAAGCCAAAAAGCCAGTGGGTCAAAAGAGTGTAGCAAAGATGACAACTAAATGTGAAAAGGCATCGTTTAAGCTACCCTCTCCTCTATTTGGAGCTTCCTCAAATCCCAGGTCCTCCCTCCCTTATACCTTTGGTCATTTATACCTCTGCTAAGTTTGTGTACAATTGCTGCATAGTTCCTTTACCTCCCTCTGCTTCCATAAATTCACACAAATACACACATGTGTATGTAAAATGAGGCCTTGGAAATTCCTTTCTTTGCGCAAAACATCAGCACTTCAGCTGCACGCTGACAGACAAGCAGAGGCAGACCCACCTGCTAGCTTTTTTAATCACAGGAGAGATGAGCGTCGCATGTGCCACACAGCAGAGTGGATTCGTAACACAAGTACATCTGTGGTAGTTCTGCCTGGAAATGCCCTGCACTTTGCTGCTTTTCATCTGTCAACACTGGCAGGTTTGCACGGACAGCAGGCCAAGAAAGACTCATCCCTCGTTGCCCCAGGAGCGTTACATCCCCTTATTTTGAAATGACTTCGCCATAATATCTTCCTTTAACTGTTCAGCAAATCTGTTTTAATCATGAGAGAGGTGTCAAGAAATCCCTTCTCCCTCTTCTGTGCTCTGTCTCAGGAACAGGAGAGGCTGAATGTGAACAGCAAACCACTGAGGCTGCCCTGGTGCCATGAAGCTATTGTCGCTTGTCCTTTGTCACAGCCTTCTTGCTACTCGTAGGGAAAAGAGATACGCTGCACAAACTGTGCCTATTGCCCGTGATACTTTCAAAAAACTCTGTGAGAGAAGCTTCAGATTAAAGAAGGTTATGCTCTGCCTTTCCCTCTAAATGTGCATGCACGTTTGTCCGTGAAAATCCAAGCCTAGCTCCAACTGAAGCAAGCAGAACTTTTTGCCACTCTTTTGAGTGGGAGAATAAAATCCATTCACAATATGCAAAAAATACAAAAGGAAGTAGAAAACAAAAGAAAAATAATTTTAAAAGTATGATTTTCTTTTTTGCCTTATCTCAATCTGGAGAAAATTTTCATTCACATGTAGAATCACTGAACAACTTTAGTTGGGACCAACGTCCAAAGGTCATGAGGTCCAGTTCTCGCTCAAAGTAAGGCTAAAGCATATTGCTTGTGACTTACAGGATGAAAATAAATATTTAAATTTTTCTTTCCATTACAACCCTGTGCAGAATGGGTCCAGAAATATTGCAAAAGTGGTTCACCACGGGAAATGCTGTGAGTTTCTGGCTTCTTTCATTCACAGTCAACTTGCAGATATTGGTCTGATGCCACAAGACGCCCCATATACTTTGGCACCAGTGCATGCATACCCCTTATACCCCCCCCACCGCCAGATATAAAGGACATTTAGACTCCGTTCAGGACTCCATTCTGAGTGGCCAGCTAAGAAATACTGCACGCAGCAATAAAGCACTCTGCACTGCATAACCTTAAACCCAGGATATGAAAAGACCCTGTGCTTGAGAAAGCAGGCCAAGAGCAGGGCAGGATTGGTCTCCTCCAACTCATGAAATCAAGTCCGATCTCTAATTAGCAAAATCTAATGCTGCTCCGGCCCACCTGCCAGTTGGCACAGACAGGAAGGATTCCTCACAAATAGAGAACGGCATGTGCAAAAAGCTAAGATAGATAATCCTGGTAAATAAACTTCTCATTAATGGGCGACACAGCAAGTCAACCATATAGTAACGTTACACCACTTCATAAGCCGCCGGTGCAGATGTCAGGAGCACCGTCATGTGCCTCTCTCCTTTTCGGCTTCTCTGCTTTCTACCAGCTCGCAGCAGAGGTGGACGGGTGACATGATCCCGTCTGATGGAATTGTTTCAAGCAATTGAAATTGAGGTCAATAACGCTTCTGGTGCATATAGAAACCAAGTGCTGCTTCCTAGTTCCCTGTCATCGGCCATCTGCCGGTGAGTACCTGCAGACGGCTCTTCTCAGAGTCGCCTTCGCCGCAACGGGTCTCCAGTTGTGATGCAAAAGGATTCACTCACACAAAGATGCTGTGCTTTTAAAAATAAAACAACTTCTTCCTTAACCCTTGGGTTTTTATTTTTAATCTCCACTTTGAGGCAAGTACAGCCAAACCATTAAGCACTTCTGACGTGAAAAATGACACCCGGACTGTTTGCCGGCATTATCATTATTACTTCACATAAACTACCAATACCCATAAAAGTAGTGACCAGTGTAACGCATACTCTTCCCCCAAAGCTGTCTTCCCAATTTAAAGGGCAGCTTTGTCTTAATACTATATAAATTTAAAATTAATATCTTTAAAAGACTCACCAAACTTCACATCCAATTGCTGTCAACCTGTGATAAAAGCAGGAAAGATCCAAGGCCTGCGTCAGAGCAGTTATTGCACTGCACTTGAATATACACCCTTGGTGAAAGCCCTGAGCAAAACACTGACACTGTCTAATATATAAGGTAAATCTTAGTTCAAAAGTTACTATGGCTGTTTAAACAGAGACATAAAACAAGGAAAAATACTTTGTTTGCTTTGTTCTTCTGAAAGCCACTAAATGAAACTCCTGTGAAGAGTGATTCATTTTTTTTTCATCAGTAATACTATGAGAAGTGGCTTCATTGCGGGTACCATACAGACAGATTGAACTGGGCAATAATACATGCTACGTGTCTCCCACATCTCCCAGCAGGCACCTTGGTTTTTAAGGCACATCCCTGATTCTTTATGGAAAAAAAAATAATCCCTTGGCTCTTTCTAAACACAACGCTACTTCAGCTGCACCAAGGGCAAGGAGGCCATGGTGAATGCTAAGTCTGTGCACCACAGCAAACTCTCCATTTTCTGGCTGAAAATGGGATATAATTTAGGGCTTTGTGCTTGGAAGCCAGGAGGTGGCTGTCTGCTCATCAGGACAAACCAGCTGTGGTCTCCCTGTGCATCAGGAGCTATCTGCTGGCCCTACAAATGCACAGCAGAAAGTATCCGTACCTTCAGGGAGCTATATGACAACTGTATAAGGCCTCCTGCCTCAATATACGCGACACTGAGGGTACAGCGTGGAAGGGTTTAAACCCATGCTCCTTTAAAAGGTCTTACAGCAGTAGTTTGCTGCAGTAAATGACAAGTCATCGTGCCGAATTTCACTTCAAAAATGCCACTTCACTTAAATGGCACAATGAATTCTAATTAATAGGAAGCGTTAGCTTGACTATATTGTACTGAGTAGTTCTGAGATGACCGCTCTCTTATTTTCTCAGGTGTATCCCAGGAAGAGGCAGGAGCCATGACAAATATGTGGATACCTTACTGGAAGCATCTGCCCATATTACTGAAAGGTACTGGGAACAAAGCACTCTCAAAACCCATAAAAACACTACTTCATAAATGCATTTGGTGTTGCACTTAAGAGCTATATGATTGAGCTCCTGAAGCACCGTATCTTCTGTGTTTTAAAAGTTATCATTACGA
This sequence comes from Ibidorhyncha struthersii, assembly GCA_013398815.1. Lineage (NCBI taxonomy): Eukaryota > Metazoa > Chordata > Aves > Charadriiformes > Charadriidae > Ibidorhyncha > Ibidorhyncha struthersii. The sequence goes on from VZSZ01003984.1 coordinate 211,062, forward strand.
ACAACTCTATTTGGCAGCTCTTGCAATAGTAAGTACTCTAATTTATTGTAATGGGAAAAATCACATAGAAATTCATGACTGAGCCCAAAATACTTCTCATTAAATTCCTGCCTTCACTGATTTTCTTTGATTCTGCCATGCTTCTTTACAGAATCTTCTCACATTCTATCTTTTTAAAAATACTTAATAGTATCATCTCTAACTTTTCCCTTTCAGGTTGTTATTTTGTTTTTTTTTTTTTTTTTTTTAAATGACGTCTTGCACTGGGGAAATCCAACTGCATGTTTTGTAAACCTCATGCCTCATCCTGACCACTTTATCCTTACGCTTCAGCAGGTTGAGGGAGGCGATTCTGCCCCTCTACTCTGCTGTGGTGAGACCCCACCTGGAGTACTGTGTCCAGCTCTGGAGCCTCCAACATAGGAAAGACGTGGACCTGTTGAAGCGGGTCCAGAGGAGGGCCACAAAAATGATCAGAGGGCTGGAACACCTCTCCTATGAGGACAGGCTGAGAGAGTTGGAGTCGTTCAGCCAGGAGAAGAGAAGGCTCTGGGGAGACCATATAGCGGCCTTCCAGTACTTAAAGGGGGCTTGTAAGAAAGATGGAGACAAACTTTTCAGTAGGGCCCGTTGCAATAGGACAAAGGGTAATGGTTTTAAACTAAAAGAGGGTAGACTTAGACTAGATATAAGGAAGACATTTTTCACACTGAGAATGGTGAGACACTGGCACAGGTTGCCCAGAGAGATGGTAGATGCCCCAGCCCTGGAAACATTGAAGGTCATGTTGGACGGGGCTCTGAGCAGGGGGTTGGACTAGATGACCTTTAAAGGTCCCTTTCAACCCAAACTATTTTATGATTCTATGAGTATCTGCACCTTGTGTAACTGTAAGTCTAATTTATTCTCCACTTACTGCTTTGTTCATCCATGTCCCAAAATTTCAGTGATCAAAGAATGCCTTACAATGGTATGAATTGCATCAACAGAAGGTTGGAGAAGAGAGAATAAGACCAGAAATTGTTGCCCACTTTAGATCACTGAATTCCAAGATGAAGTAAAATTATCAGATTAGACACTTCACCTGTAAGTATTGTAGCAGACATAACGAAGTGTAATGCAAATCCTTAATCCTATCTGCTCCTTACTGCTATTTTTCTTTAACCAGTTTTGGAACTGCTGGTGTTTTGTTCTTCATCATTACTAAGAGATGCCTTCATTTTCCAATTCTAATCATTCCTGCAGTTTATAGCAGTTTAACAAACACAAAATTATGTATACAAGTACAGACCTTAGACAGACTGAAAGGCAATAAGAATAAATAACAAAAATAAAATTCAAAATATTGCAAAAATTATTTCTTTTCAGCTATCAGATATTGTTTGACGGTAATGACACACAGTTTCAAAAGATTCTGTTCTTCGTTCCTTTTTGAGTGCCCAAAGGTATCAAATATGACTTCATATAGCTGTCACAAATGTCTAAGCCGTTTGAATGCTGCTCAGTGACTTCAACAATCAGCTTATTGCAAACAAGAAGTAGTAAATATTTGGTAGCGATGCTGACAAACACGGCATGTGCCGTCTGTATAGGCAGTTTACTGGATGTGATAAATCCACTAAATACATCAAGCTGATCTTAACATTGAAAAGGCATATTTTGAATGAAATTAAAAAATAATTGCGTAGCATAAGACTCATTTTTGGGTGTCCAAAATTTCCCCCGTGCTTCATTCTGGAGTAGTAAGCTTGGCTAGAAGCCTATTTCACAATTACATAAGTATTAGGATATTTGCTCCTTTCTTTTCACAAATTCCCAATGCATTTTCCAACTTGCATCATTTGGATTTAGGATTTCAAGGTCCATAAGGTAAAGTATCATTTTCTTTAGAAACACAAATTAGTCTGAGCAAAGCCATCGAGAGAGATTTTGGCACCCAAAGCATGCCCTCTCTTCCCTTCTTCCTTCCTCCAGGTTCCTCTGAAAGACTCTCAATGCCAAAAAAACCACTCCATCCCCCCCTCTTGGTTAGCAGCAGTGCTGGCATGTGGCAGGGCTTGGGCATCTTGCTGCCAAAGGGTGGAGAGGACTATGGGGGCTGGGGAAAGATGTGCAACCCCCTCCTCTTCCCCCCCACTCCTTCCACCATAACACCCATTTCACCATCACGGAAACATCCTCTTCTTCCCAATTCAAAAATATGTATATAACAGTACCTATGCACTACAGGCAAAAAAAAAAAGCGCTCAAAGGCCAAACTTCCTTTTCCTCTTGGCTTAGGAACCTAAAGATACAGGCGTTCTTTGAGAAGGCCTATCTGAAGCATCTGAACAGATTAGTGCTTAATAAACACTGAAATAATCACAGCTAAAAACATCCCTAAAGGACACAAAACTTGCTTGCCACAAACATAAGAGAGATCGAATGCAAGTGACTGACTACAATACGTAAACACACAACCAGCTGGGAGCACATCCCAGAGGTTTCATTTAAGCATCAGTGCAGAGCTAGAGAAAAATAATTATGCACCTAAAGTGTTACTGTAAATGACAGTTAATAAAACAGAAGCCTCAATTTATTGTTGCTGCTTCAGAGGGCAAGGAGGCAAACACAATCAGAGAGTAAATGACAAGTCGTCGTGCCGAATTTCACTTCAAAAATGCCACTTCACTTAAATGGCACAATGAATTCTAATTAATAGGAAGCATTAGACTGGAACATAAGGCAGCAAACATCACTAAAGAATAAACATATTCTCCCACGAAGGAGAATTTACACTGATCATGTTGTCTAGCTGACAGGAGCATCTTCCAGGAGCAAGTGGATCCAAGTCATCAGCAGTGCTGTAATTGCCATTCTCGGTACTTGTACTAACCCTGACTCAAGAACAATTAAGCCTTAAGCATTAGCCATGGAGACAGGAATAATATCCTGAAGCCACCTAGCAACTGTAATAATAACAACCTGTTGATACTTTGGGAATGGAGGACTGCTGGGGAGCGTTAGCAAACTGGACCGATAGTTGAGGCATTTGCTTGGTTACAGGATCTAACACCAGCGGACGTGGATCCATATTCAAGTCCCAGCTTCAGCCTGTCCAAGTGAAACTCGTGCACAACACTTAATAACAGCCAGGATCCCCTGATTTCCCCAGGCTGCCGTGATGACTCCCAGGTGGCACTTTAAACAGCAATGGCTTGTAAGGGTTCCTCCAGCTGTTTGTCTTTGTCCTGTGGCTCTCCTAGAGGTTGCTTCTACAGCAGGGACAGCCAAGAGGAAAGGGGAACTTTATAGCCAGATGAATTCAAGCTACCAGCAATCAGTGCCTGCTCTCTGCAGCAAAGTGGGCTGCAAACTGCAGTCACGGAGGAGCTGCTGCACCCCCAGTTCAACCAGATTCTGGGATAATCATTGTTCAGGTATGCCAGACTGCAGCACCAACACACCTCAGCCTGCTGCGGCTTTGCACTGTGAGGCAGGAGGTCTCCAGGTAGTCATATCTACCTACGTTTAATAGGGAGAAGAGGTAATAAAACAACTACCTTAATATCCACCTCTTTCGCAACCAAAAATTCACAGCGTGGAAAAATCAATAATTTTTGCAGAAGAAACACGCACCCAAATGTCATTAAACACTTCCAGCTCAAATCTACTCTGAATTATGACTGTGAAAACTCAGACTTCATTCCGTTGTAGTGAAGCAAGATGCTCATTATCAGTTGATCTATATATGCTGCATAATTTATGAAAAACAGACAATCAACTAAAAGCTAAGGTTAGCAGCAATCATTAGGTCTTAGGTATTTCCTGCTGGAATTCTATTTAAGCGTTGAGGTTACCAGAAAGAAATTAACTCTTTATCTGCAAAGGAACTTTCAAAAATAGCACAGGGTGTCCTGTCCTTGTTACAGCAGAGTTAGCCAACAGCTGGGGCTCTGGAAAATCCCATTGTTTTTGTTATTTCAGGAGCCATGAAATGAGATTCTGTAAATTAATGCTGAAAAATTACTTATGTTCCTAGGAGCAGCAGTAGGAATCTACCACGGTCCCCTGTGCTCTGTAACAGTTATATACACATTCAACACTTTTTTCACTATACACCATATATACAGTACATGGACTATAAAATATAGATCATCCTGCCTATGACTCAGATTGAAATCAGCTTTGATTATCAAGTTCTATTTTAATATTCCAGATTTTGGCAAAGAAAAAAAACCCACAGCTTTGCCAGAGATTTCTTAGATTTGCTCATACGGCACTTTTAAGAAAAATAATACACACTGCAGGCCAAATTATGTTTTGAGTAACCAGGGTTGCATAAGAGTCAGAACATAATTGGGCCTGCAAGATCTGTAATTCTGAATTGGGATAATGTTCAAGGCAGAAAGAACATAGATTGTCTTTAAATCAAGGGCCAGCAGTTGGGAGAAAAGACCATCTCAATCCGGTACACTAATAAAATGTGGTACAGTGCCACCAAATAAGGGCAAATAAAGAAGTCTGAACATCCTAAAGATCCCATTTTCAGAATACATTTCAAGGGAAATAGTGGTCATTAACAGTATACATGTCCGGTAATAATCACAGCTTTGGGAGTGGGTGAGGAAATCAATAAAAACTAAATGGGCTTAGTATTCTGCTATTCACATCGTGCACAGCAACATATAAAACAACCTACCCTGCACACCACCAGTTTTAATGGGAGAGGAAAACACCACTTTGCATTTGGGGCATAGCTGATGGTAGCACCTGTAAATTTTAGGGAGTCCTTTTTTTCCATGCATTTTCATTCTTCGCTCGCATTCTAGAGCGTTACAATTGCAATTGTACCCACTTGGTATTTGATGAAAATACCAGTTGGTCTCATTTAATCACGGAGTGTGCTTTCATCACTATGCAACAGAGCTCCTCAGCCTGCAACTAACCGAGGACCACTTGTTTGAAAAATCCTGCAACTTTGGTAAGGTTTCATGTGCACATCCAACGGCAGAATCACGGCCTGAATGAAAATCTCCTTTTAGGTTTTCTTAAGGGTACCTGCCTGCTATCTGGAAATCATTTGTCCTTATCTTTAGGGATCATAAAAAAAGCAAAGCTCAAACTCAGTATTCTAAGCAGACGAACATTTCGCTGAAAGTAGTTTCAGAGAAAGTTAACATATTTATAATTTTTCTTCAAGTCTGTTTCCAAAGTGGTTTAATAATTTGCTCTACTTGAACTAGCAGTAAAAAAAAAAAAAAAATCCCTGGAAATTTTCTGTATGTGCTTAGCTGTGTGATGGGACTACGGCAAGAAAGCTTAGTTCTCATTTGACATGATTAAAACTAAATCACACTGGCATTCATGAAGCACAAAAAAAAGAGGGAAAAGGGTAAAGCAAAAAGAGAAAAACACCAATACAAATTCTGGGGACTAGATCCATTACCGCAGTTCAAGAGCACAAGATGCAGAAATGGAAAGACAAAAAAAAATGTGAAAAAGTGAGTCCATAAAAAGCAATCGGGATGCCACGCAGGGGAACTGCAAGGACTTCAGCTACCCACGTACATGGGGAAGAAACTAGTAAAATTTGATTTTGGAATGCTTTCACTCCTAATAAGCATTCATTGTCAATACTAAAAGGGAAAGGATACGCAACCTGAACCCAAACAGTGTTCCTTACCCTCACCTATGATGAGTATAAACTGGCTGTAAATCTACCGAACGTAGAGAGGCACTTGGAGTTGAAATGGAGTTAAGTGGTCCTGGCTCAGCAAGTTGTCTGCCCTCTCCCCTTTCCCAATAACACACCGTTTGACAGGACTTATTGCTCTGCATCGCTGGGGGGTCGGGGGGTCGGAAAGGGCACTACATCAACAGGAATAAGATGTAGCGTCGTGCAGCAGCGAGAGGCTAAGCACCATGCACTGCCATTTAATGGAGAGAGATGGTGTTTGCGGTCTTCCTGAGGGAAATTTTCAGGGGGCTGATTGCAGCTGCTATGACAACATCAGGGAGGATGTGATGTCACACAACGACCTGAGCGACTGTTGTCACATTGTCCCAGCGCACTGCTCTTGACTTGCCAGCTGGGAAGCCAGTAGAGACCTCATTAACTGCATCTGTTCAGTAATTACTACAACTTTCCCCCCATCACGCTTCCAACTTCGCACACAGCCATAGCGCGAGGCTATTGATGTAGTCACGAGGGTTAAGTTCCCAGGCCTGAAAATTTCGAGCCTGTAGCAATTAGAAATCTGGGATCGAGTTTCAGCAGGATCGTTAGATACAAACCCTGTCACCAGGCAGGGAGAGGCAGGGAGGAAAGTCGTATCAGCATAATCTCGATGGAGTCTTGGAAGCAAGCCTTGGAAAAACTGTGTGATTTACCTTCCTTGTACATAGGGCAGCTTCTTCTCTAACCTACAGCAGCGTTCGCTTTAACTGGAAAAGGCTGTCCAGGACAGATCCTTTGCTCGTTTAAATCATTGCAGTTCTCCCAACTGCAGTGGAGCGATACGGTGGAGTGACCACTGGCCAGATCCTGCCTCTTGACTTGATTTACATTAGTGCATAAATAAGTGCAGGATACGTCCAGGAGCCTCTTGCTTTCTTACTCATGCAGAGCTACGTGAACTTGGAAAAATGAGGTTGCATTTACACTGCATCAGGCAAATAGACCAATTAGTACAGCACAGGGGTTTAAAATAGAAGATCTGCAGCAGAAATGCAAATCCCAAAAGGCAATTAGATTTGAAAGCTCCTAGACTCTGGTCCTTATTGCTGTACGAGGAGGGGGATGCAGACCTCTGGCTTTTGACATGGGAGAGGGAACCGGCTGGAGCTGCGAACGAGGGAAGGCTGCTCTGGGTCAGAGCCTGCCTGCTCAGGAGCAGGCCTGGCTACCTGCCTAAAACTGAGCTCAAAAAGCACAAAAGAGTTCATGCCTGTTTAATTCTTTTGAACTCTGGGCATTCTAGAAAATATGAAATTTGTAATTAACCTCGCTGCATCAATTTGGAAGGCATTGGGAGCAGCAGTAGTTGGCCAAAGACCAGAGAGAAAACAAAAGCAGGGGCAACGCTATTTCTCGCCATAATGAGATGGGGCCCCTCCTGCTAGGGAGCAACCGTCATCTCTTGTTTCTAGAAGGGGACAGACTGCGCTTCCTTCCCTCACAGGAGATGAGCTGGGGGAACAAACAGCATGATGGGTCTGGGATCTGGCACAAAGGGACCAAAAGTCCCCATCTCCAGCCAGGTCTCTCCACCTTCTGCTCTCTTTGCAGCTTGTACTGGGGGCTCTGTTGCCCCACAAGCCCAGTTTTCATAGCTACTTCTCATTAGTGAATCTTATTCCCAACACATTGAGGGGCTTAGACCATTTGGTGACATTAGTCCTGAAGCGAGATTCAGAGGTGACCGAGAACCAAGACCTGGACATCCGTAATTCACTAACCCCAAAAAAATAAAATCAAATCATGTGAGGTAATTAAAGGAACGCTTCCTAATAGTGATGATAATGGTTTTATCTATTAACATCTTTCCTCACCCAGGGCTCTGGAGGTTATTTTCCCATGCATGGAACTCTGTTGCAGAGAACAGGGATGCCCATTCACTCACGTCAAAACACGCTGCAAAGGTTTTACTGTTTGCAGTTTCCCTGAGAAACAAAATCAAGAGGAGGAAGGAAAACAGCGCTTTTGCTGTGACCCTGCCACAGGAACCTGCACTCCGAAGCCAATCTTTTGTGAGCTGCTGCTGAAGCTGGTGCGCAACCCTGCACGGTAACCTCTCAAAACAATTCTGACAGAGAAGGGGACAGCCCCAAACACTCGCTGTCTTTCTGGGTGCCAATATACAGGCAGCAGAGCACAGCTGTGAACAGCAGGTAGCAGTGATAAGGTAGACCATCCACAGAAGCAAGTGGGCACAGCTCCATGACAACATTGCCAGGCTTTTTGCCAAATAACTATCACTGCAGTCTTTTCAAAGATCGCTTACTTAGCTTACACCAGTCCACCTCTGCAACATCAAAGATGTCGGTGCAATATCGAGACCCCATAGATGCCACCAAAATCACCATCTCCACCCCTTTATAGAAGTAGCTACAGGTTTAGTACCAACAGCAGGAATTCCTGCTGCCCATCGCTGTGGCAGAGACCATCCACCCCACACAAATGGCCAGCTGGCTATCTCCCCCGTAGGCATGCCAACTATGCAGACTCCTTTCAGGTGTATTTTCAGGCAGAGCAGACAGCGACCAAATAGGTTTGAAGCTAAAATACAACTTTGTAATGGAGGGAGTGGAAAAAGCTCTCATAACTTTATAGAGTTTTATTTCACAATCTATTTGCTGATAGCTTTCTTTAGGTGAATTGTTGGGGGTAGGACTATGGTAGAAGAGGTTTTTATTCTCTATAGTCTATTATAACTACATTAGACTTCCTTAAATTACATTTAAAATGTCACATCCTTTGTATTATATTAGTAAACTTATATTTCCCAGGTCCTAGATTTCAGATGACAAAATATTCCACTGTTAATACAGAAATCATCAGTGCTTCCTATCAGCTCTTATTGAGAGGGCATTTTCATAGTAAGGTCTATCAGGAGAGGGAGAGAAAGGGGGGAAAGCAAAGCAGTTTTGGGGGTTTTGTTGTCATTTTTTAAATCTTTGTCACAACAAAGAAAATGATACAGGGTTTAGGTACAAAGACAAGGAGATGCTACAATCCACAGCAGGAGTGGTGGTCAGGCATTCCCCCTTCACCTTTTTGACAGCGACATTGTTCTGGCACAGGCAGACATATCTTCTCCCCTCCCCGAAAGCGCACCAACCCCACAGAGACGTTTCTCCCAGACCTCCTTTGAAGGAAGGCTGCGAGTGACGCACATGCAGAATTAGCGAGAGATTTGTCAGCACCTTATCATTACAGTGTGCTTTCAGTCAGAATGACATTTTTTATTATAAGCAACTAAGGGCAGAATTAAAGTAAATCTCCATGCAATTGCACTGCGTACAGGCCTACGGGTGTCTTCTGCTGAAACCTGCCTCTTCTGTGGGTTGCAAAGGTGCCGTTGCCTTCACATGAATGACAAACTCTAATAAGGCTGAAAATCAATACACAAGAACAAAACAGTTCACTTAATTGCTACAATCTACACAGTTCTCAGGCCAAAATACAGTACAAAAAATGAAACTGCTTTTATTTCTCTGTTTTCTTTCTAGAATCATTTTAAAAACCCATTCCCATCTATTCTGCTCCTAATGGACAACCTTTCAAGAAAGAACAACAGAAAATCCACAGCACCATTTTCTTTAAACGTTAAACCTGTGACACTGAGCTGAAGGTATTTTTTCTTATCCAAATAAAGCTGAGTTCAGTATTTAGTTTGCTTCCAGTCTTCCCCACCCCAACTCAGACCAACACAGCGCATGCCCCTCCTCAAGCAACATTTTCTTTCACCAAAACACAGAACATGTTTCTGAAGTGATCTGTCAGAGGGACCAGCAAGAACTACTTCAGCTGTTCTACCTGCGATGCTGAAAAGGATGTTGAAATGGGTTTCAAGTAGTGAACTGCAACATGAGAAACTCCAGCAACATAAAGAAAACCACATTTTTAAAGAATTATTTCAAACTAGGGCCCCAAAGCATCACCGAGCAAAACTCAGATCTTCCGCAAACTTGCAGGGAGACCTTTCGCATGCAAAATGGAGACAGCGTCCTCCCAAAGAAACTTTCCTGCAAGATTTAGAAACAACTGCTGGGAGCTAGACTGTGCTTCAGTGCCACATCCTTCCTCTCCAGCAACACCTGAGTTACAGCAGGACTTCCCGTCACTTCAGTTCATTCTAACCTATAAAAATAAATTTATAAGATACGTTGGACAGGACAAAACAGTGTTGCCAGGTGCTTCTGGATATGAAAAGCAGAGAGTGGAGGTTTTAATGAAGTTAGCTCTTAGTCATAGGAAGGTGATAAATGCAGAAAGAAAATATCCTCTTGTTAATGTTTGTGTTTACCATTTTCCCAGGTTTAAAGACAGTGGATGTTTCTCTGTCTTGCACCTTTAGTCAGTCAATTACAGCAGCAAAGTCAGTAAATAACACACTGGCATTCTGATTTAATAGCATTTCATTTGCACAGGAGCGATGAGAAGGCGCAGGACAAAAAAACCCAAACCCTAGTCCTTAACTTTTAATTTCTTTTTCTTTAAACTCAGCTGCCATTCTGTTGTTTTGCTTTTAGTGGAGGAAAATTTTGCCAAAGTTAAACAAGAGCTCCAGTACAATAACTTGTATATACAAAAACTTCATGGACTCTGCAATTTGCTGACATAGACCATGGCAAATAAAGATCTTTCAGCCTTCATCTGAGGTACATCAAACTTCCTAGAGCAAACTAAATTGCATGATTCCTGTCTTCAATGGTCCCACTAAATGCCTCACTCTGTGGCTTCACTATAGTCCGTCATGCCACCAGTGCAAAAAGGCCGTAAAAGTAGGATATCCAAAACCACACAGAAATGCTCACTGCACATAGAGCAGCAACACCTCAGTCCTCCTCAGGGTCTCTGTTGAAAGGCTGGTGTCTGGAGCAAAGGGATTTGCAACTACCTTGTGTCTTTGTACAGAAGAAAGCTATCAAGTATTGGCATACATTTGCCTTTCCGGTATGGCAGACCAGATTCTTCCACGGGGATCTGTGAAGTCCTTTGGGAGTGCCAAATTCCCACAGCTCTCCTGTCCCACCACCAGTGCTGAAAGGAACCAAGGTAAAAATGAGAGCAGTCGAGAAGCTGCTCTAGCTTGCGCTGACCATCTCCAGAGACACGAGGCTGTCTAACTGCAAGCCATCTGCAAGGAGCTCTTCTTGCACCAGCGTTCTTCCATGGCCACATACTTTCATGTTTGATGTTAGACCCAGATCTTTCATGAAAATTTTCATTAAATCTTGTTGTAAGTGATCATTTTTCAAAACACTGTGAAGACCATCCTCTCTTAGTAGTTAGAATAGGGGTGAATTAATGCAAAATATTTTCTTTTTTTTTTTGCACGCAAATGGAAACTCTTTTGTCTCAACTTGGTATTACTGTGTTCCTCAAGAGTATCAGCCTTCTCTCCCAGCTCACACTTCAACAGCAGATGCAGCAGCTCAGCATTTCCCAAGAACTTTTCAAAAATTTGCCATACCTGAAACTAGATACCTACACAGAAGTCTCATCTGATGGAAAAAATAAGTTCAAGCCCATTCCTGACACTGTAAAGTTGCTGTGGGATCTTTTGGATGCAATAATTTTCTTCAGTATAACAAATACATGAATCATTCAGGTCCGTCTACCACCCAGTGCTGGTAATACTAGATAGCATGTTTACAAAGTTTTCACGGTTATGTGAGTCAATCCAATGCACATTTGCCCAGATATAAAAATAAATGTTATATAATGCGCAGTTCACAGAATCAATACGCTGGCTGTGTGCACCAAACACAGAAGAAGAAAATAGCACAGGAACTCCTATGCAACAACTGTCCTAAGAAGCTGAAGAAGCTGCAATTCTAAACCTGAGTCATTTGATGCAAAATTTGGTCTAGTTGTTTTGTGAACACCAGTAGCAATAAAGACAGCGGAGCAACAAACATGGCAATCCTGTTGGTTTGTTCATAAACAAACAAAATAATTAGGCACAGTCATAAATGTTCAGTATCTTCAGATAGGGTTCTCTCCTGCCTAGGGTCAAAAAGGAAATGTTTCTCCTCCAGAGTGAGACAAAATGATGAAATAACACTATTAGTAACGATGCTGAGAGGGGGAGAGATTACGATAGGGAGTTCAAAAGGGAGCATGTTGCAACTTAACCTGTGGAGGGACTACCACCTTCCCATTAGAGGAGATTTGAAAAGTAGAATTTTCCTGGCAGTTTCACCTTTAAAATGCTACATGCACATTAACAGATATGACTACATGAAGATATTTTAATGAAACATACGCTTCCATCTTCAAATTTTTTTCATCAAGTTTAATGATTGCATGATGTTAATGATTGCAAAACAAGTTTTCCATAAAGAAGAGGAACAGATAAACAGGTGCCTCCTCCAACACCAATAAAAAGCTTGTATCCATCATTATTAGATGAAATCGTGACACAATTACACTAGTACAAATCAGAAAAAAACTTTCCTGATTTCACAACTGCAAGGAAGTAGAATCCCTATCATCTTAAAGGTATTCAAGGGGAATTTGTATCCATTTATTACATGTAAATCATCCATGTATTTTAACTTGGATGTCAGTTAAAAATTAAAATGGGATGTAAGCTTGCTTTGTTTCTAAGATCTATAGGGATTTCTATAATGTAGCGTAGTGAGATATGCAGTTTTAGCAGAGCAGTCTGCTCAGGGTGTCATCAGATTTGAACTTCTGCACAGCAAGTCTCTCGGAAAACCACACAGACACCTGTCGCTTTGAGAAGCCTCACTTTTCTCTGACAGTGAACACAAACAATAAACTGCACTCTTCAAACAGCTACAACAACCAGTCCTAAAATTCCTAATCTCTCCTCGCATCTTTCCCTGCCCCAGCAATTTTGCTTTTTGTGTTTGAGAGGCAACAAGAACTGTTACATACATCTTTATGCAAACTGAGAAATGGCAAAAGGTTACAGCGTTTGGAAACACTTGCTAAGTGAACAAAGAAATATTGGAAACAAAGCCAAGGTTCCCCAGGGGTCATTTTCTGGGCTCATCGGAAGGAAACGCAGCTAGCAAGTTGGAAACCTGCAATCCTGAAGCCCAGGCTTTCCTGAGATAAGGTTCCAAAACAAAAGTTCTGCAAACGTCTCAGTGAACTCCTGCCAAAACCCAGCAAAAGGATTTAGAGTGGTCGTGTATCGAAGGCAAGTTTCTTGGGCAGAAGAAAATACAGATAGCAGAATGGAAGACAAACCCAAACAAGAGCTGCAGGGTATCTATACATTTTAAAGGCATCTATTGACAAAAGGCAGTCCTCAACAGCTGTCTTTTACCTGTACTTAGTGGAGCTGTAAAGAAAGAGAGGAAAGGAGGAGGAGAGAGACAGTGAAGGAAAGAAGAGGAATTAAATCAGGCTCACCAATTGTAAAGCTATAGCCATCAATGCTGAAAGTAGCACTCCGGCATTTCTTAAATCCTTCCTTTCTGCTGCTTGGCTCTGTCATGATCCTGCCAGCTTGTACTTTCAGCAGCAGCCTTTCTCTCCCTGCTGGAAGCAGAGCGCTCGAGCTCGCTCTTAGCTGCCCTTGAATATCTGCCCGTGACAGCACGCACACCCAACTTCACACATCTCCCAGCGCGGGGAGCCGAATCCGAGAGGCATGCACCCAGCAGCTTTCTCCTCCCCCAAACGCTCTCCCTGGCTTGCTACCGACATGCCTACTCAGAGTTTAACAACTGGTTAGGGGCTCCGGTATCTGAACCAGCAGTCGATTAGTGCGAGACTACCGAGTCAATAAGCCAGTTGTATCTGTCAAACCTCTGTGTAGGAGTTCAGCACGCAATTATCAAAAGATGAAAGGTTGGATTTTGCTGTGATCTACCCACTGACGCTCTTTGTATTCCCTGCTATGCTGCAGCCCCTGCTTCTGTGGCTCCCCTCGCTCGTGGGGATTTCCGACTTGCAGCAAATTGTGCTCGGATTTCAGCCCTTCAAATACAAGCAGCGTGTTTTAATCATTTGAGATATAATGAATCAACCCAAGATTACAGTACACCATCAATCATCTACTAAGACTTACGGCAAGTCTCTGGAAACACAACTGAACGCAAGAGATTATCAGTAAGAGCGTAAGTGACTGTGGGAAAACAACAAAAGTAATTTAGCAGTAATGATGATAAACTGAGCAAAATGTACATGCACACACAAAAGTCTTCCGAGCTCTTCCTCCTCCTGGTGGTTAATCACACGGTTTGTAAACTGCTCTCTGCAGTTTTTTTACCCAATGATGTTTAAAAATGTGATTCAGAGCGCTTGCAAAAATCCACTGAAAAAAGGCAGGCAAATCATCCCTATGCTATGAACAGACAAAATTTAGAGTCAAGGCTGGCAAAGTTTTCACAGAAGGCTAGCAGCAAGCCAAGGTTTTATAAATAGGTACCCAAGAAAACACTGTCAATGCCTTAATGATTCCAGTTCACAGAAATCTCTGCAATCCTTTTCTTTTTTTCTGCTCTGTGTGTTAATATAGAAACACGCTATTAAAGTGCTCCAATTTTTCAGGTTCCCAACCATAAAAGTACATTCCAGGTAAATTCCTCAGGTTTTGCATTGTTCTGGGTGGAAACCACATGGAAACACTGAGTTTCAGGAAGACTGCGATCAAAATAACAGCTGAGACACAGTTTGCTAAAAGCTTGCCCAACGCACACTGAAACGTTTACAAAATATCAGCAAACCTAGTCTGTGTTTAAGGTATAAACTTCAAGCCTACCTTGGTTTCTCAACAAAAGCTGAAGTCAGATAGAAATATTGCACTTTTAAAATCCCCCCTCTTCAAAGGACTGAAGAGAGTCACTGCTGAACGCCAGCAGTTAATTTAAATTCCACTTAGTTCTAGCCCAGTGAAGAGCCTCAGCCGAACAGACCTTTTTTACTAACAATATTTTTTAATGATTTGGAAGCTCGGTAATACAAGGCAAGTTCATTAAGAAAAAGGCTGTTAGTAGTGAGGGTTTGTTTTTTTTTACAGGAGGGAGGACCTGGTCTTCCAGGTTTCTCGGCCTTTCAAGACTGAAGTGTGAAATAATAACAACTACTTACACATAACATTTCCATCACTTGCACCTGCAATTATTTTTGACCTCAGAAGGGTCACCACAGCTCACTAATTTCAAGGAGCTGCTGCTCTAAAGGCAGCCACCACAACGAAGAGTTCTTCAGCAGTTCACTGGACTCCATCATGTAGCTGCATCTTCTAAACGATGTAGAAAGACAGTCTGAGTATGAAGTGTTTCTAAGGAATCATTTTCTCTGTCACTGGTTATATAGGTCACACACCTACATAAGCACTAATGCTCTGCCTAAGAAAGCAAAGGCATAGAGAATTACTCGTGCTATATCTAGAAAGCACAAAGTTAAGGAAAGGTAAATATTGGAACTGCCAGGGTTTGGTTTTTTTTAAAAATTTATTTATTTGATGACACCATTTTTTTCCTTAAGCCATAACTCATGGATTCATTGAAGAAATGTTCAATGTGGGTGGGAAGTTCAGCGGTGGGAAGACACCAGTGATGATCGTGAAGTTTCAGTCAAGTTTCTTAGTTCCAGGAGAAACTTTCTTCCATAAAAGACAGGCAGACACAGTCTCAGTTGCTCCCTGGCTTGGACCGTGTACTCACATAGGAAGAAGAACAGTTTTATTAGCATTTCTCTTCTCAGGAGACTATTCAGGTCACCAAGCCACTGCCATGTTGCTCATCCCTGATCTCCTTCACTGGGGCTTTGACCACTTTGTACGGATTGCCAGAGATATAAGGACCCGGCCATTCAGCAGCTATGCACACCTGAGCTACCTTGCTACGAGACCTTGTTCAAGCCCCAACCAATACTAATTCAAATAATTGTAACAGTTTGATAAGCTTATTAAGGTCAAAATGGACAATTCCCCCAGGAAGGGCAAAGACAGTAGTCACTCATCAGGGTGAAACGATCAAACAAGGCCATAAGCTGGATCTCCTGCATCCCTGGAGGGGGTCCTAAACTGGCTGTTTGCAGTGGGATGCCCTCTCCCTTCAAAACTGCCGAGGTACTCAGCTCGGGGTGTAAAGGGAAATGTTTTGACCTGCAAGTTTTTCAAGAAGGAAACAGTTTCTTGCCAGCTCTAGTAAAAATTTAATCCGGTTGCTCAAAGAATTACCAAATCATATCAGTAACGGGACACCTGATCCTATCTGATTCTTTGCATTTTGCTGTTCAGCTCTTGGCTAGATTTCAGCTCTGCCATTTACGTTCTGCTTTCCCAAACAATCCCCACAGATTCACTCGGGGTACAGTACGTTTTCTACCTTCCTCGGCCAGGCAGTACTAATGCAGGTTGTTAGGCTGTTCTTGTGGCTGCAGTTCAGTGCCGTGTAGAGCAATCCATGTATGTCATTTGTAAACCACCTGGGGATCCTCTGAGATGAAAAGCACAGTGTGAATTGAAAATATTTATTATTATTGCTGTAAACAGACCAGGGTATCCATGGTAACATTTAATTTGTCAACACATAAAACAGCAGTTACTTTAATATCTTCCCTTGACTCTTCAATGTGTAGAAGAGTTTGCATGTTTTCAGGAAGTCTATTTTGACCAAAGACCATATCAAATTAAACCAATGATCCATCCAGTCTGTGTCCTCCAACACACATCCTAGAGGAAGTTGTGAAAAAACAGCCACCTATAACAAACAAATACGCAACACGGTCCTTCCTATCCCTAGGCAGTCTGTTTCTGCCCTGCAGTATAAAAAGGCATATTTTTAATGTAAATTTGTCTCAGCAAGACTGGAAGATTTTTAATTGCAGTTTACACCCAAATACTTTCCCAAGCACAAACTTTGAAAATTAATTGCATGGAGAAATACATCTATGTATCAGCGCAAAGGCAAGAGACTTGTTATTTCAGCCCTACATCCCCTGGCTCTTGCAGTGTGAGCAAGGGAAAATAAAAGCATTAAGCAAAATCCTAGCCCCATGGAAGTCAAGGGCAAAACTCCTCCTCACTTCAGCAGGGCGGGAGCTCTATTCTCCTGGTTTTCCATACCCGTGCTCCTGTTGACGTGGTTCTTAACACAATCCAGTTTCACCAGAGCAGTGATGAATTTAGACCTCAAGCATCGATGTGCTTTTGTAGTACCTGTCACTGAAGTTAGCAGAATTAGGATCTCTGAATTTTTAATCTTTTCAGAAGTGTCTCAGGTACCCTAAACCCACTGACAACTTGACTTTGAATATTAAAAACAAAAAATGCAGCCCTACTGGGTCAGACCAAAGGTCCATGGAGGCCAGTGTCCTATATCCAGCTCTGTATCATATCTCCATCACTGCCCAAAAATAGATGCTAATAAAATTATAAAGATGCTAAAAATGATCAAGAACAAGGCAGGCTGTGGTGATACCAAATATCCAACTACCTTCAGCTCAGGTACCTCCTCAACCAGCTGTGTTTTCTGGATGTTCATAAACAGTCAAAAGTTTTCTGTTCCATCAGCTTAAACCTTCAGCACCCTCAGTATCCTTTGGTAGGGAGGTCCACAGCTTAACTAAACATAGTACGAAGACCTTGCTTTTGTTTGCTTTAAACCTTTCTGCTTCTAGCTACGTGGTTGCTCTTTACCCTAATACTCACTTCGATAACAGTATTGATTCTGAAGCCTTCTGGCTGTGAATCCAAAGGCGAGGAGCAGTTATGTGAGAGGCAGAGGGGTCCCCAGCACTCAGGATTTCTAGTGGGAAGGAGCCCTTGAGACCGTGGCTTCCAGTAAGACTGGACTACAGCATCAGTCACGTCCTGCCTTTGAAAACACTGTTTCGGAACACCTTATTTCCACAAACTTCAACTGACTCAATTTTACAGGCAGATATTTTTCAGAGCAGTTTTAGAGGGCTCTCTCATCACTGGTGTCAGTGTCACCTGAAAACATTTAACATCCCAAAGAAGAGCTCAGCACTTTTCAGGACTGGGCAACGATACACCAAGAACCGATAAATCTCTTAAGAAACTGTTCTTCCAGCTTCAGGTAAGAAATGAAGCTGAAATCCCCTGAGGTGCTTGGTATATTTCTCACAAGCAACAACGCAGTTATGTACTGCAGGTTGTTTGTGGAGAGATGGCATTCTTCCCTGAAAGCTTCTTTGTTTTATTGTTTCCTAGAAGTACTCCATCTGCAGGTTGTGACGATTTTATCAGACATCGTCACTGTCAGGAACATCCACTACATTTAAGTTGTTATTTTTAGGTGTGACAGCCAGAAGGCAATATGACTTTTTAATGCTCAGCTGTTCTGATGCTTCCTGCTTGCTTCAAGCTTTACCATTTTCCCCTTACCAAAAACTGACAAAAGGAACAGTCTCCAGTGTAATGGAGTATTGTTTTGATTTACGCTATTTTATATTTCCCAGTATACACTCCTTTTGTCTTATTTAAAGTGACTTCACACTGTGGATGAAAATTCAAACGCATCCAATAAATTCCAGGCACAGGAAAGGAAAAAAAAATCACAGTAATATTATTTTGAGATTGTACTTCATCTTAACTATTTCAAGCACCTCTGCAGCTCAAAGGAAATGTGTTGCTTTCTTTAGAAACACAGGAGGAATCTATACCATCTAATTTTAGGCAAATAGCTGAAGTACCTAAATGAGGAACCCTGAGGCTCCCCCTGCAGTGATCAGGCAACCCCAAAGGTGAGTCAGAGCTCCTAAAACATGAATTGCTCTTTGGAGAAGTTCTTTCCTTGAAGGACCAAGAGAGCCTGAGGCATCTAAGATATGGAAGAGGTAGCTTAGTGAGGAGACTAAAGTTGAGCAGCAGGATCCCCGGCAATAGCTTATACAAGAAAGACATTGAGGTGCTGGAGCGCGTCCAGAGAAGGGCAGTGAAGCTGGTGAGGGGTCTGGAGAACAAGTCTTATGAGGGGCAGCTGAGAGAACTGGAGCTGTTTAGCCTGGAGAAAAGGAGGCTGAGGGGAGACCTTATTGCTCTTTACAGCCACCTCAAAGGAGGTTGTAGAGAGGTGGGGGGCAGTCTGTTCTCCCAAGTAACAAGTGACAGGACAAGAAGAAATGGCCTCAAGTTATGCCAGGAGAGGTTTAGATTGGATATTAGGAAAAAATTCTTCACAGAAAGGGTTATCAAACATTGGAACAGGCTGCCCAGGGAAGCGGTGGAATTCCCATCCCTGGGTGTGTTGAAAAGATGGGTAGACATGGTGCTGAGGGACATGGTTTAGTGGTGGACTCAGTAGTGTTAGGTTGATAGTTGGACTCGATGATCTTAAAGGTCCCTTCCAACCTAGATGATTCTATACTTTCTCCAGATTGCCTGCAGACAGTAACATGGTAAATCATGATTCTTTTCCAGCTAGACATAATCCACTAGCAACAGCGAGGTCTATCTTTTGTGATGTGTCCAGGAAAAACAAAATATTAACAAACTACCGTATCATATACCTTCCCAGTGCAACTCGCAATCAGGTAAGACTAAGTGGCAAAGAAGCATCTGGTCTGGACATTTGCAAAGTTAAAAGATAGGAAAGAGGATGTAGCAGGAAAGATCCCCTGTAAACACACCTACCCCCACATATTTCCTTCGCACGCTAACTTGTAGTCCCTGGCACCATGAAAGCCAAGAGCATCCCTGCCTCTGGGTGTAGTTCCACTTTTTAAATGAGATTTTTCTCCTTGTTTGTTTGTGGTTTTTTAAACAAATAATAGAATTTCAACAGCAAAACATTTTTAATGTTCTAATTCCACTCTTGTCTAAACAGTACTGCTGATCAGATTTCAGTTTGCCTTTATGTTTTAATTTGATTTTTTTGGTCTCATTTTGCACACTACTGAAGTATGATTCTCCAGTGTAATACGATTCTCCGTATTACAGCAGCCATTCTTGAAAGCAATTCAACCAAAACCAGAACCAATAAAAATTATACCATTATAGAACAAAATAAAGCTTGGGGTAACAGTGTTAAAAACAGGTTGCAAAAGAATTAACACTACACGATTTTGCCATGTACATGTGATGACAACAGGCTTCTGCTTCCCACAGCATTCCCAGCACTATCCCACAATTAAAGCAACACTGAAAGATTTTCCTTCCCATGTTGTCAGAGAGATATTTCTGTTCCTCGTGGTTCTTGCACCATGATTTGTTGGTGGATTTGCCTTCATTCCTTCCCACTACCCCTCTTGAAAAGTAACCACACAGTGGAACAGCAGCAACCAGTTAGCACGTGCCTCCAAATCATTGCATCCCATTTGATTCCCTCGCAGGCATCATTCTCCCTGATGATTTGGGTTGTGGCCAGACAAACCACGAAAGCCATTATTTTGCTTTCCAACTCACCCATTATACCACTAGTGACTTGTTTCCCTCTTTGGATTTCTTCTCTCCTCCCTCTTCTGCAAAGTTAGTTTTAAAGATGTTTCATTGTGCTAAAGTAATCCACAGACATGCTTTATCTATGATGTGAAAAAGCTGAGGGCACGCTACAATAGACAGAGCGAGGAAGCAGATCTTTTGATGGCGCAAACCAGTGCAACTTCGCCAGATTCAGCAAAGCTGCCCTAGCTCTTAAGATCAAGATCTGCTCCTTCCCCTCCAGCCTGGAGGGGAAACTGAGCTGTGTCGCTTGAACAGCTTCTTATCAGCCAGTGTCCTGAATGCCAGCCTCCTCGTATCAGTATTTGGCTTTTAACCTACCATTGCTCCGCACAGTAATGGTAGATTCACTACATACCCTCCCAAATGAACCAAGAGCATTGCTTTCCCCTTTTTTTATATATGTTGTATATATACCTGCTTTTACGTATATTGCATGTGTTACTTCTGGCTAGATTTTACACTTTATCCTTTCCAGACCACAATGTAAATTAAAGTGTTCGAGTTCGCATCAGAGCTACATTCTCCAAATTACCTAAAAAAGATTAAAAAGCACCTAGGTGAAAATGACAACCTAACACCCTGTGTGTGCTCCAAATCACTCCCTCCTGGAGGCAGCTGCCCCTTCTTCAATCGTACCAACACAAGTAAGGAAAACAAGCAGCAACTCCAGCTTCTCTTAGCAGGTATCCAAAACCAGACTGCCCGCTACAGCCACACAGTTGCTAGACCCAAGTTTTTTTGGCCAGACCAAAGTGTCCTTGATGCTAAACGAATGTAGCCTGTACCCTCCTTGCAGAACTGGCTGTTTTCCTTGTTGATACAGCTACACGTGAATAAATGGAAATTAAGCCGCAGAAGGGTGGTTTGAAACGTACACACAACACACACCCCCACAACACACCACGCAAGCACACACACAGAAACACCTTTTTATACCATGCGCAATACATAGGTGATTGTTCTACCCTGTCTCTTGAGAGAAGGGCAGTGCAAAGCTGCTTTGTCCCCAAAAGAATTAAATCAGCAAACACTACTTTGAAAGAGAAGGGAGGAGGAGAAGGGTTTTCCACACTATCTCCGTCAGGCATATAACAGTAAATGCCAAATTTAAGTGCACAGTCCCTGTACAGTTAATGGCAGGATGCAGGAAATGCCACAGGGAATGAACGGCAGACCTACCGTCACTATATATGTAGCAGATTTATATTTCAAAACTAACCAGGTCTATTGCTCTGATCAAACTGCTGAATCATTAAAAAATAGGTTCCCATAATGAATACTTCAGTCATCAGCATACTCGAGCTAGTGAAGAGAAGCTTCCTTTGAATTATATGCAGTGTAAGCTAACATTTTATTTTTAATAAAACATCAGAGATTCAACAAGCATATTTTTCATGGTTAGAATTCCATTGTTGTCTAAATCTATAATGCTTATGAGATTTCCATTTATCTTATTGCTTTTTTAAAAAAAAATTATATGAAAAGTGAGTGTACTGAGAATTACCAGCTAGATTTTTTTAAAAATATATATGATAAAGATATATGAACATATATAGGAAGCCACATCTTCCTAAAAAGTTAGAAGTAGCAAAAGTAGTTCAGATATGTCATATACTATTTGAAATATGGGAGACCCAGCGCATAGTATCATGCCATTTGGCAGCCATCTGCCCTTTAGTTCCTACTAACCTATTCAGGGCTAAATCTCTGTCCTGCAAGTGGCAGCTTTCATCCCCAGACCCTGAGCTGTTAGCAAACTACCTTTGCAAAAAGTGGGAAGCTGAGAAAGCAATTCATTTCATTTAAATTCCAGCCATTTGAAAACTAGGCCTCCAGCCTAAGCTAATTAGGCAGACAACCCCCAGAGATGGGTCATTCTAGCTGACTAGCTTATGTGTTTGCTTAAAAATTGGGTCTGTAGCCTTAAAGTAACTGAATCCTGCCCTGAATGGTTAACTACCAGGAGAGATCCAAGTAATCCATTCATTTGCAGAGTGGAATCAGTAAGCTTCGTTCTGCTGCCTCCTCGAGGACTGCTGCCCCAGTGACCAGGTAGGAGTCTGGGGTGGTGCACGTCTATGGAGCAAGGGGTCTCCCTGGATAGCTCGCCCATCCAAAGTCCGGCAGTGTCAAGTCAAGTGGACAGCTGGCTCCATAAATGTCCTTCCTGTGGGCATCATGTTCCCAGCCCACCCAGAAAGGCCAAGAGCAGAACAAGTATTGCCTAAGAACCACCTAAGGCACCAAATACCTTCGGCCAGGCAAATTGTTCTCTTTGCATTAGGGCATACCAATGGCAGAAAATCTAGAAGAGGTTCCCGGTTGTCACCAGTACCATGCAGATACCAAGGTGTGACTGAACAGAACATGAGATTGTCACTACAACACTCTTCACAGAAGAGAAGCATTTACCCCCATGCAACCAAGTCATCAGCTATCTGCACACATGCCTCATCCCAATAGCCTGAGCGACTTCAGAAGGAGAGACAAGTAAAATCAAACTAGTAGATGAGCAAAGAAACGGGAATCTTGGGCTGAGGAGGGAGCAGTGTGTCAGGAGCACTGCTTCCTCATTGTACCTACACACATACAAACACCTGGTGGTATTACTAGAGTTTAGGGCAGGGGAGCGAGGAAGTAGGTGGATTTAAAAAATAAATAAATATTTATGTTTCATTATGCACATGAACAAAATAAGGCAGCCCGGTTCCTTCATGCGCAACCTCATCACAATTCATTCTTTAATAAAATGATGCTTTATCATTTTTCCACCCATAGGATCAATTTCAGTGCTAAGGGTACCCAGACCACATAATTGCGCAGTCATATGAGGACTGGAAAGGATCATCAGATCCATGACCTCACAATCACAGGCAGCAAAAAAAAAAAAAAAAAAGACATTTAGTTCATGAGACTTCTGCCTCTCTAACTCTGCACACCCCAGGTCACTACACAATCTCACACTCCGAATTAAGCTGCAGGCCTTCAATGCACAATGTGCCAGAGAAGAACAGCGACAGAGTCACGGGCAGGACACCCAAGGCAGCATCAAAACTTTAGGTCCCTGCACCAGTAGGAGCTTTGAAAGCTGAAAATTCCCAGGAGATTCAAGTAAGTAGGCTCCTTTCCACATTTCAAGGCAAGGTGAAAAACAAACAGGCAAGCAAGTAGACAAGCACAGCAATGGTCCTCACTAATCTCACCCAAGGGAAAAATTCTTCCTGACCCCCAGCTCTGGGTATGTGTTTAACACGGAATGCAAAGCTGCAGAGAGATTTTTCCATTATTGTTGGGAAACTGTTCTTTTCTTGGGAAACAATTATTTTAATTGTACCTATGTTTACAGCAAGTATGCACAAACAAACTTGTGTCTTAAGAAAAGCAGAATTCATAGTAACTAAGTACACATTTCAGAGAGGTGATACATGAGGCAGTTAGCCTTGGCGACTGGCTAGGGAGAGAAATTTTTATGTTATGTTTATATAAGTACTTGGCACATATTATTGCTGATTAGAAGACAGACTCTTGAGCAATCTCTTTCGATAGTCCCTGCCTGATAGCAGAACACCAATAACAAGTGCTCACACAGAGCCAGCAGACTATGAAAAGTAATGCAGGAAGGAATTAGTTTCCTTTAGATTCATGTAGCCTTTGAGTTGTTCATAACCTCTCAGTTTGAAATTGAATCTTTATTTCATATTTATCTTTTCAGTACACATCTGCAGTCATTTCAAGAGGACAATGTATACAACAGGGCACCAACTCTAGCAAAGGAGGGAAGACTAAATACTCAATTGTGAATTGCTAACTTTTGGACATGCATACAAGGATTTATTTTACTTTCATGTGTATTTTCTAATGCCATTTTTAAAGAACTGTATGCTGCTGCATTCATTTCCATCTGGTACTAATACTCCCATCCATGAATAGAGTCACAAAAATACTCTTTTGTACAAAGAATCAGCTCTTTACAGTAATAATTTCAGGAAGTTAAAAGAATCTGCAGAAAAAGACTGATGCTGACTGACTGACTGACCTCCATCTTCACGGAAGTGAAGGTGGAAGAGACTGATTCAATGGAGTGAAGGTGAGTGAGCACAATCAGCTTTCAGAAGCAGGCAGGTCACCCACTGGCACCACAGGGAGGGGTTCTCCACCCTTCCCCATTCTCCTCCCTGCTGCACTGCCCCATCCTCTCCCTTGGTGCAGCAAATTCATTTCACTTTCACAGCAAAGACCTATTTAGAGATGAGCCAGAGGAGCACCAGAGCTCAGGGAAGGTACTGAAAATTTGGCTATGATGTTCCCAATATTCAGACTTGAACACTTACTCTTAATATGGATTTCCTTCCCACCTTTTTTTTTTAAGTATGAGTCTTATAAGAGTCTCCCCTTATTCACCCCGATGTAAAATTAAAGTTGCCTTGCACCAAGAGGAAGCAAGAAGGATACAGGGTGAATATGGGATAATGCAAGAGGGAGGCAGGACCACTTCCTTTCAGCAGTAGAGGGCTTGAAGATAAGATCAGCTGATCCAACTGCATCCTTACCTAAATCAGTGCTGCATTCACATTGTAACTTTGGAGTGCCTTCCTTCTGTAAAAACTCCTGAAGGATGATCAACCCAGACCCGTGCAGTCCTCTCAAAGAAGGTCCCAGGAACACCCAAGACACAGCTTTGTGTCTGAATCCAGGCTCCTCCAGGTGCTTCAGCTCAGAGGACCCCGATGTCCATGGTACCTTGCTGTGTATCTCATTACATTACTACAGAAGAGTTAACGTTGCTTGTCAGAAATAATCAATCAATTTGAATGCCTCTAACAAGGCAAAAACTTAGTAATCAGATGGTAAATGCATTTTCCATCTATCACCGCAAAACCGAGCAAGGCCTGCCTTCCTCAGGGAACAAACTCATTGGAAGCTGCAAAGATTTCAGCTTTAGCAAGCTCAAAGGACTGCCTGCTCCCAGGGCTCACGAGGGTATGGAAGCCTAACGAACTTACAGAGCACCAGGCCCCTGGGGGCACTAAAAGTCTTAACAGCCCTGACCAGCCTCACCTGGGACCTTCCCCTACATGGTCTGCCCAGGGCCCCACCCTGAGCTTTGTTGTAGGTGGCCTGTTTCTGGTCCTGCCTCTTGGATGAGCCTCAGCCCTACACTCCAGGTAGCTCAGCTCCTGAATGGACACCCCGTGTGAAGATTCCAGCTCATCCCCAGCCCTGTCTCCCAGATGGACCTGGGACCTCTGCTGTAGCCTTCTCTCCGGCTACATCATCTGCTGCCAGACCCTGGACCAGGCTCAGCTCCTCGCTCTTTACCAGCCCCTGGCTCTGCCCGCCTGGTTCAGACCCGGCAGGACAGCACCCCCCGGGTGAGCACACAGCCCCTGCCAGGGTCACCCATGGCTCCTGCTGCCGGCCCTGCGGCAGCAGCCAGCCCTCACTGCTCCCTGGCACAGGAACAGCCTTGTGCAAGCATGTACACTATAAAGATAATAAACATGAAAGGAGAGCACTTGAGATCTTCAAGACAGGAAGAAGAGGAAGGAATGCTAGACTTCTTTTTAATGGTCTGTCACACAGATGCAGTACATCCACTTTCCTCCCAGTCCAAATGACCCCACTAATGCCACAGCTGCACTTTCTTTTCACAGTAATTATCACATTGGTCGCGTCATCAGATGTGTTAAGAGAAAGGCCAGGGCCTGAGCCAATTAGCCTTAGAGCTACTACAGGACATAAGACTGCAAAGACATTCAATCCACCTCAGCTTTTCCCCTCTTCTTGCAAGAGATTAAAAAATTGTGCAGGCAGAGAGATAAAACTCCCAAACACTTTTTATAAAACTCAGGTGAGCTTTTGCAATTGCCAACTAACGAACTTGTTGCCTTATTTTTCATGTGTAAAAATTCTAGGTCCACTATTTAGGGAAACAATAACAAGCCAATAAAGAAACCATTTCATAACAATAAACAAACTATTGAAAGATAAAACTAATAAACACACACAAAACCCGCAGATCCCAGCAGCATAAGATTTGAACCTCTTTGGGACCCAAGCACACACAAAAGCACATGTAAAGATACGAGATTTCTGCTAATGGATTAACCAGTGTCAAGATAGAAAACTTGGGTTTATTCCATTTTTCTCATGCATTCACAAAAGTCTTCTGTTTTGGGACTTGCTAAAATCACGGAATCACGGAATTTTCAGAGTTGGAAGGGATGTCTAGAGATCATCTAGTCCAACTCCCCTGCTAAAGCAGGGTTGCCTAGAGCACATTACTCAGGACTGCATCCAGGCAGGTCTTGAAAATCTCCAGAGAAGGGGACTCCACAACCTCCCTGGGCAGCCTGTTCCAGTGCTCTGTCACCCTAATACTTTCTTAGTATACAAATACTTTTTTAGTCACAAAAATATGCTTTTGGAAAAAGAAACGCTGAATCTAATTGCTCTAACAATTGTTATAATATGAAGCACTAGTATGTGTCAAGTAAATATTTCAACCTTCTATTAGATTAGTAGCATGTTCCAGTCTTGACTTCAGGACAGATTTTTTGATCAGAAATGTGACTAAAAAATCTGAGCTGAGAGACCACAAACTCATGAAATATGCATTTTGAATATTAGGCAAAAATTGTTGTGACCGATTTACTTGAAAAAAATGTTTGAGAAATAGTAAAATCCTGAAAGTTAGCAGAATTGACTTGTATTTCTGTATGTGCGCCTTACATGTAGCTTGACAAACCTTTGCAGTGATTCATGATAAAACATCGTTACTTAAGAGACATCCTGGTCTCACTTTGATGCTTTTCATAGTAAGTAATTATTCTGTATGTCTTGCTGTACGACCCTGTTCAAAGCAGAAAGTAAAATCTCTCACAAAGGACAGTGTATTTCCTTCAACTAGTCATAAATAGGACAGAATACAATTAGCATCGTTTCCCCCAGTCAAGGCTCTTAACAAAACTGCTTTCTAGCCCCGTACACTTGAATACTTTGCCACAAGCAGTAAACTCAGATCTCTCAAGTTTCTTTCCAACACCCTCCTGTTGGGCTCTATGGACTCCCAGGTGCATCGGGTGACATGATGAGGTAGAGCCTGTCACCTTCTGGTGACAAGAGTCTCCCAGCAGTGTCATTTTGAGCTCTGGGCCCTGCTAAGCAAGGTGTCCCAGGGACAGCCCCTCTCTCCTCCTTCACGACACCAGGCACCAGCTGCAACTGGCCAAGGAGTCACAGATCCTGCTTCCTCCTGATGCGTGAGAGCACAAGAGTAAAGAAAGGCTGAGATGCTGAGGGGCAGGCGCAGGAGGGATAGTCCCTCCCTGCAAGAAACATGATGCAGAAAATACAACAGGTTCGTAGCTTGGCATGACATCAGCATCTTTTTGCATGCAACAGCACACAGATAACCCTTAAAATGACACATACAGGCTAGGGAACACGCTTCATGAAGAGTAGCACCAGGATTTGCTCACCTGTGTGTCATAAATCCTATACTGGTAATGGTAAAACGGTAAAGTAATTTTCCTTATAGCTTAAGCGGTAGTGATTTACCCTCAGGACTTGTGTTCCAGATTTACTGCAATTTCTTCCCATGCCCTTGAACCAGGTCGGTGCAGCTGAAAAGCCACCGTTCCCTCTCTTGCCACCCAGCAGCTCCCTGGGGCTAAAGACTACGTGGTAAAATAAGCTGACCAATTTATTTATCTGACAAGTGTTGTGATATCTTTACCCTCGTTTCACCCAACTTGCAGAACTGGGGAAACACTCACGGACTTCTGAATTTCAGGGCTGTTTTCCATTATGCAACAAGGAGCAGGCAGCACTCGTTTGCCACAGATTCGTAGCAGTATGAACATTTCTCATTACTAACGCCCTGCCAGCCAGCGCCTTCCACTCCCATCTCCTGAAGCATTTCCTGGTTGCCAAGTCAACTTGTTCAGCTCGGAGAGCTCTGAAACAGGCAACATTGAATGATTGCTACTGCAATCACAAATAAGAAGGTTTAAAAAGAAAAACAGTCCTTGAGTCACTGAAAGAGAGGGAGGTGAACGGCAAATTGATTCTGACGGGTCCATTTAGGGATGCTCGGTCACTGACTCCACACAAAGTGTGAGAAGGGAGAGAGGTGAGAAATCAAAGTATTTGATAATAAGCTAGCACAGTTCATCTGTAAGGAGCCTTCAAGAATACAACTCCTATCTTTTCAGGAATATGAATGATTATTTTTTTTTCTTACAAAGATGTCCTTGGCTAGCAGCCATACTAAATCAGACCTACACCTCCAATACCCACACGTACAAAATACGAACATTATACAGGCCATCTGAGTGGTTCTCCAACACCTCTTAATATTTCACTGGCAGACAGAACTGGTTTTAACAGTATAGCCATTTCCAGCAGAATGATCTTCAAACAGGCAAGTGTTAATTAACTACGAAAACTAGTCCAGTACTATAAAAACATTTAAATGAGATTTATGAGTTTGCTTACCATTTGATGAGAGCAAAAGTGGCCATAGCTGTGCTGGGAGGGAGAGGGTGTATTTTACTTCTGTAAACACCTAGATGATTCTGCCTAAAACCATTTGATTCAACAGGCAAAATGTATATACGTGTGTTACACACGCTACAAGCTTAAGGTAGAAGGAAATGACTGCCAGTCAGAAAATATATATGATGGTATCTGACGGACATAAATATACAGGAACATCTCACAGAAAGAGCAACAGGCAAGTTGATGACTACATTGTCCTGTTTCCCATGCACAGGCACTACTCGTTCAGTACAGCTTTTGCAGTTCAACGTTTTAATCCGACTTTGTGCCAATTAAGAATCTTCCAATTTCCTATTCTCTGGACTGCTCCTGTGATTTAAAGATAAATTCTCATGATCATAAGTGATCAATTTACTGTGGTCTAAGAAGTAAGTGTACGTTATCAGACCCATGGTAACTCACAGTGGAGGTTGCTTAATGAAGTAATGAGTGCAGCAGCGAAGCCTTGCAACCCTCATTCCAGCTCTCAGGCTCAGCTGTCTGACTTAAGGCCCAGCTGTGTGAAATGCAGTTGCATGACCTTGGGGAAGAAAAAGAAAAAACAATAAACCAACTCACTAAAAAGGTTTTGCTGCACTGTAAATGAGAGAGCACAAACTAAAGCCAGGAAGATAAGGAGAGTAAAAACAAAGAAATTGTGGAGTCGGTCCAGGACTCAAAAAAAACCCCACCCCCCAAAACCCAAACCAGCAAGAAAAGGTATAAAACTCAGAGAAGGGGGTCAAGAAGATGGATACCTGGCAAGATCAGACAACGGCAGGCAGAACTTCCTTGTCTCTCTGAGGACTGCCTGGCCAGCAGAGACTGACTGTGTGCCTTCACCGGGGTGGTGAGCACATTCATGCTCAGCCTAGTAGCATATTACTCCCAGCTGTTTGCTCTGTGCGTTATCCAAATTGCCCCATAATCATAAACTGTGTACGGTCCTGCTTTCAGAGCGCCTGCCTATGGTAAAAGATGTGTCCACACACACCCCAGTACATCTTCTGAGGAGATGATACACTGAGAGAAGAAGGAAAGGCATTTATGATGCAGTTGAGTACTAAACCAAAACCATCTAAAGCAGATGCTTAGGCAACCGCCACAGAGGCTTTCTGGAGAAGTACAGGTATGAGTGGTCTGTTAAAGTCAGCAAGAGAAGAATATGGGGCAAAACACAATACTGGAAAAAGCAAATTAGGAAACAAAATTTAAGTATAAGGTGTTTAAGGAACAGAATCAGCAACAAGAGGCTCAACAGTGTGCTTCTGCTGCAAAAGGCTGGTGTTTGGCATCTCAGATGCAACACCTCCAGGCAGAAAGCAACACTCAAAGTTATTCTTGGACCGTTAGACATGCAGATGTCTGACCTGGGCCAGACTTAATAAAAAGGGTTACACAGGTGAGGCGTATTTTCATGGCAGCATAAAAGTGTGGAACTAAAGGAAAGGGAAAAAGGGGCCTTTTGAGTCACTCTGTGAAGATGCACACGCTCAGAAGGGCCACCTACACGGAATGAACAGGGCAGCAGAGCAAGGCCACCAACTCCAGGCCAAGGCAGGAGCCAGAGGTCAGGCTTTGAAAGGTCAGGCTGGGAAAGGGTATTGTGGTGGGCAGGATATGTGGGCTGCTCCGAGACATGGACTTCACTAGTGGTGGAAAAGTATGTGCAGAATATGGTCTGGAAAATGTTGATGATCAAAGGAAATAAAACATGATTGCTTGGGATGGGGTGGCCACCAGTACCCTCACGCAAGAGGTGGCTGAATTGACAAGGCAGCGGGAGCCGGCAGGTGAACGTGCGGCAATGCCTGATCCAGGCCAGTCAGCGCAGCTTCCTGCAGTCATAAAGTAGAGCTACTCAGCTCCCCAAACCCCCAGGGTATCACCTTTGGGCAGACAGCGGTGCTCAGGAAGAAAACACAGAGCCTTCAAATGTCTTGCAAGAGCTCTGGGGTTTGAAGTTAGAAGTTCAGTCAATCACCTCATCTCAAGTCAGTTCACTGTCACAAATTAGTCCATCACATCTAGGCAGAGACGAGCTGTGGAGTTCCTGACCTGCCTAGGGAATCAATCATTAATTACACTGAGGAAAGCACACATGCACAGCTATACCAGAACTCTAACTTTAGGAGATTTTTGAATTTCATCCTTATACCGCAATTATGATGTAAATAGCATACATTTTGCCATGCTTCTTCCAGAATGGTGGCTAGGGATAGGAGAAGACACTCACTCAAACATCAGTAGATAAGCGTTTGCCACATGCATTAATCATTGCACACACACACAAACTAAAAACAGAGCTCTTCTCCAATAGAAAAAGACACATCTGGGAAAAGAGTTCAAATATACTTCATTAGTCCATTACCTACAAACGAGAAGCAGGGCAAACATTTTAAGGTCATAGTAGATCTTTTCTAAAGCAATAAAAGACACTTCCTATCAAAAATGTTTCTGCAGAGATGAAAGCTTGTCAAAGGTTCAGTAGTGTTTTCTCCCAGTGCGAGAACCTGATATAAAGGGTCTACCCAGGAAAGCATCGTAAAGAAATGATTTTAGGAATTAAACAGTGGTTTCACACAGCTGGGCACTCCAAAAGCTCACAGCAAATACAGAGGGTTAATCAGATATAAAATTGTTAACAACACACAAGAAGCATGGGATGAAAAATTCTCCGTCATCCTAATGACTCGGTGCTTTTTTCCTGCTGCACCTGGATGTTTTCCTTATGTGGCAATGACCACTTAACCTCAGCAGTGGTGGACTGATGCTCACATACCAGATGAATGGCAGCCACTTAGGGTATTAACTAGGCTGGTGTTTGCATACACTGTTGTACTGGATTTTGATTTGAGCACTGCCATTAAGACTCCAAACCCTGCTGCAGCCCACTAGGCAGAGGTATAAGTGGAGGCTCAGCTCGATGCCAGACCCTAATATGAACAAAGCAATGGCACTGATGATCAAAAGAGATCAAGCCATCAAAGAAGGAAACTAACTCATAGCCCAGTCCTCTGAGGTTCATCTGATTGTGACCTGAGACTTGGTTGTGACATTGGCTTGACTTCACTCAGAAAAACTTGTTTTAAATGGAGCACAAACTAAAGTCAGCAAGATAAGTAAATGAAAAAAAAAAAAAACCAACAAAGAAAGAAATTGTGTCCACTCTGCAGCTTAGCCAGTAGAGAATAAAATTGTCACAGTCATAAACTGTGTATACTCCTGCTTTCCAGTGTCTACACATGGTTAAAGATGCCCAACAAAAATGACCTGAAGAGCTGAGGTTTCTGGCCACAAAGTATTCCTGCTCCCACAGGTCTTTCCCACCCCTGTGCAAGAGCTTACCGCTTCCTACAGTTGTGCTTTGTCACAACAGGGAAGTGATCCATATTAAAAAAAGCAGCTAGAAAATCTGGGGGAGAAGAGTAGTCAGTCAGGGTCCTGTCCCTTATCTGTTTTACTGGTAGGTCTACCAGCACATAGAATAGGGAGGCAAACCAAAGCAGAAACCACCGGTTAGATGTCGGAAGGATGGTCACTTCTTCCACTGGTCTATCAGATGTGACCATAAGAGTCTATCTCAAGAGGTTAATTGCCTTTCCTTGATCCTGCTCCCACAAACACCAGTGGAAGCAGTAGTGTGCTACAATGAAATCACAGTTCAGCTTGTGAGCAGAAGTTTATAGCAACAGTAGACTTTCCTGTAATGCTTTCATTAATTTCTCCTTCAATCCCAAAACTACCTTCTGCTGGAGTGCTGAGTTCTAAAGCCATCCAGCCAAATAACTTAGACAGCGTGATCATGAAATACTCAAAGACTACAGCTTCAAAGCTTCAAATTCAGTTGCCATCTGCTTTGCTGACTGTTTCTTCCACCAGAAGTGCAGAGTATTTTAAAGCTTGCAAAGAAATTACATTTATACTTCAGCTGCAGGCTGTAAAGGTCTCAACCCCCCATTGCCCCCTAAAAAAATGGGGGGGGCGAGGGAGAGAAATACGATTTTCAGAAGTGCTTCAGGGATTTTGGAGACCTACTCATCCAAATGCAACTCATTTTGACAGATAATAGGGCCCCAAGAAGTAACTTTGGAGATAAAAAAGAGTGAAGCACCCAGTCATATTAACTTTTCTAGGACTTGAACACTTACCTGTTCTGCCTGTCATTGAATATCTACAAGTTGGAAGGGGGTGTGTGTGGGGGGGTGTTTGTTTGTTTTCTTTAAATCTTTAAATAAGTGTCTCAGTTTCTCTACTCCCCACAAAAAATCCAGTGTTTTTTCCAAAGT
Source organism: Ibidorhyncha struthersii (assembly GCA_013398815.1). Taxonomy (NCBI): domain Eukaryota; kingdom Metazoa; phylum Chordata; class Aves; order Charadriiformes; family Charadriidae; genus Ibidorhyncha; species Ibidorhyncha struthersii. Next base: position 243,997 of record VZSZ01003984.1, read on the forward strand.
CTCCAGACAATGAATACGCACTTAAACTTGTTTACATCAGTAGTTCTAAGCTTTAAGCTTACACGCCAAGGTTTGTAAGCCAAAGGGACCACAGCAGCATCTCTTTCCTCCTCCATAAGTTGCTCTCATTATAAGACAGTGAACACTGAGCTTGACAAAAACTGTTATGTAAGTTGCCTGAAAGTAAGTACCCGATATTACTTTAACCTGTGCAACCCTAAAGGGATTCTGATGTTCTAAACACACATTGTCACTTCATTCGCATCCTCACAGTTCAAACCCCTTACAGCTTCGTTCCCGCACTGTTCTTCAAGCCCCATCTCTAGAATCACTTGAACACATGGAAAACACATCTCACTGCAACCCGAGCTGGCCTTCCAGTCCCACGAATGTGTGGCATAACAACAGGCTTCGCAAGCACTTGCACAATGCAGATATTGTTAATACATAATAGCCTTGGGAAACTACAACAAACAAATAACAGAATGTTGAACAAAAGGTTGAAAGATTCTCTTTTTTTTAAACACAGAAGAGTCATTGGCATTTTATTTTACCTTCACATACAGAGAAAGGATTATCTGAAATCATTAAAAACTAAGTTACTCTATTTTTTTTTTTGTTCAACATGTTTTTATACCCTGCAGCTGAAATGGTAATCTGAAAAGGAAAGGAGATAATGTGTTGCTCACCTCTCCTTGCAACCTCGATTTCACAATTTCCTCCAGTTCCACTTAAAAGCCTGAACAATAAATTGTCCCAACCTCAGCCCACGCTACCTCCTACTACTCTTCCAAAGATGGATCTGTGTCCAGCTTTTATCACACTGAAATATGTCACAGTAGTTTTTTAAGGAGAAGAGGAAAAAAGGAGGGAATGGAGGTGAGGGGGGCAAAAAGACTGAAAGATATCCCTCCTCTTTAAAACTGACTATTGAAAAAATACCATCACCACATATGACTGCTTCAACTAGTCTTTCCCATCCTAAATGATACTTTCACTTTAAGATTTTCCAGAAGCTATCTGCATCTCCAGTATGTTTGTGCTGGGTTTTGCTGTAGAATAATAACATGAAAAAGATTTGTAGCTACTCACAACAGGGCAGGTGGCTGCGCTGCTCTGGCAGCCCGTGGGGTCCAGAGCTGGCCTGGCACACAGAGGGTGAGCAGGGCTGCAAGGAATGACCCTGAAGCAATAGTAGTGGCCACTATTTATCACAAATGTCAAATTAAACCAGACTCCTCATCCCCTTTTTCTCTTGAAAGGGGTAAAGACTATAGTAATTTCAGAAGTTGCTAGGACAGTCATTTCTGAAAAGCACAGAATGGTTTGGGTTGGAAGGGACCTTTAAAGATCATCTACTCCAACCCCCCCTGCCATGGACAGGAACATCTTTCACTAGACCAGGTTGCTCAAAGCTCCATCCAGCCTGGCCTTGAACACTTCCAGGGATGGGGTATATCCACAACTTCTCTGGGCAACCTCTTCCAGTGCCTCACCACCCTCACAGTAAAGAATTTCTTCCAAAGGTCCAATCTAAATCAATCTAAACTCTTTCAGTTTAAAACCATTACCCCTTGTCTTGTCACTACAGGCCTTTGTGAAAAATGTCTCTCAGTCTTTCTTGAAAAGCCCTCTTAAGTACTGGAAGGCCACTATAAGGTCTCCCCAGAGCCTTCTCTTCTCCCGGCTGAACAAACCCCAACTCTCTCAGCCTGTCCTCACAGGAGAGGTGCTCCAGCCCTCTGACCATCTTTGTGGCTCTCCTCTGGACCCGCGCCAACAGGTCCATGTCTTTCTTGTGCTGGGGACTCCAGAGATGGACACAGTACTTCAGGTGGGGTCTCACCTCACCAGCGTGGAGTGAAGGAGCAGAACCACCTCCCTTCACACTTCTTTTTATGCAGCAGACAGCTCCCAAATCACCTCAGCTAACACACTATAAATGCTAAAAGATATTTTAATATAGGCATGAAGCTCTGGAGTTCTACTTACCTGGAACTAATCCACACAAACCCCGGCTGAGGGGATAACAAGAGCTGACCTTAACTAGCCGCAGTGATATCAAAACCACACCTGCTTCCTCTCCACTGTGATGTTTCATCAAAGCAGTTACAACAGAGATCATTTCAAGGTAAAACTAAGCTACAGTTTTGCACCGTCCTCCCATGCTGTACTGGGTCTGACTAGGCTGGACTTAACTTTCCCCACAGCAGCCCATTTAGTGCTGTGCTTCGTATTTGTAGCTAGAATGGTGTTGATAAACTCACCGACACTTTGGCTATCACTTAGCTCACACGGCATCAAGGCTGTTTCTCTAACACCCCCCACAAAGGCCAGTATGCTGGAGGTGGGCAAGGGGTTGGGAAGGGCCACAGCCAGGACAGCTGACCTAAACTGACCAAAGGGATACCCCATACCATACGACTTGATGCTCAGCGATAAAAGCTAAGAGAAAGGAGGAGGAGGTAGCTTTCATTATTAAGGTGTTTGTCTTTCAAACCAACCATTGCACATGGAAACATAGAATGGTTTAGGTTGGAAGGGACCTTGAAGATCGTCAAGTTCCAACCCCCCTGCCATGGGCAGGGACACCTCCCACGAGACCAGGTTGCTCAAAGCCCCATCCAGCCTGGCCTTGAACACCTCCAGAGATGGGGCATCCACAGCTTCTCTGGGCAGCCTGTTCCACTGCCTCACCACCCTCAGAGTGAAAAATTTCATCCTCATATCTAAATCTACCTTCTTCCAGTTTGAAGCCATTCCCCCTCCTTTTTTTTTTTTCTTTTTGCGCTTTGCTTCTGTGCACAGCTTTTGCTTTTTTTCATTAAATTGCTTTTATCTCAAGCCATGAGGGTTTTTGTAATCTTATTTTCTCCCTCTGTCCTGCTGAGGGGGGGGAGCGAGAAAGCAGCTGGGTGGGCATCTGGCAGCCAGCCAAGGTCAACCCAGCACACGCACAGAGCTGTAACGCACAGATCAAGGTTTCACACAAGTTTTGATTGCTTGATTTTGCCAGCTTCATATGCTTTTAATGTGATGTTTCACTTTTTTTTTTAAAGTATAATTAAGCATAGAAACCTGCCTTAAGAGATGAATGTTTTATCATTCGTCTGTTTTGCTATCTGTGCTATTCTGACACAGAAGTTAAAGAAGATACTTAGACAAGGATATCTTTTATTTCCTATTTTATTTATGTTGGAGTTTATTCACATAGTGAGTGCAAGGTTTGCAAAGAGAGCTACAGATTTTAAAAGCCCCTTCTTCACAGCTATGTATTTGAAGTGTATGAAACTCATGGTTAAATTTTTTCTTGCAACAAATAAAGGAGAAACTGTAGACCATGACCCCACAAAGCTATACACATTTACAGACCTTCAGTTCCATTACCTTGACAAAACTGAGACATCACATTCACAAATTCAATTCTGCAATGCAACACATACTGAAGTGCAGTGCCTAGTTTGATGAGGAACAAAAACTTCCGAGCAACCGCCCAAACAACTGAATTGCTAAGACTTCTGAAGCAGAAGAGATCAGGAAATGAAAGGTACTTACAATCTCACAGAAAGCTTCACTACTTCAAAGAAGGATGTTACTTTTCTTGTGATTTGGTGCGCACTATAAATGTGACAGTGAACATTATCTTTAATTGACAGATATATATACTGGTAGGAGTGAAGTATCTCGGAGATGCTCAGGTTCATGTTTTCCCTGAGAGAAAATAAATAAGTCAGTCGATCAGAACATAACCACTTTCTCTTGCTCTTTATTCTTTGCTGTAGATGATACAAGCATAAAGTAATGACTTCCTAACTTAACCTTCTGTGCATCTGTCATGCTGCAAATGGTGTCAGGTACAAACAGCCCAGTAATTTTCTCAACTGCACAAACATCTCTGTGATAAAAGGCACAGAAAGCCAAATTTAGTCAAGATAAACTAGGGAAGAATGTGGTCCAGAGGCTGACAAACAACCCCAGTATGAGGACCGCAGAGCTTTTATATGAGACTATTGAAGTGATGAAAACAGTAGGGACTCTTCTGCCTTCAGTTCAGGCTCTCATTTCCTACCAGCATCAATTGCAGCTGTATGTATGTATGAAGGAGAGAACAGACCCCACCATGCCCCACATCCTTAGTTGCTATGGAAGTACTAAAAAGAGAACACAGTGGCACCCTGGGTGTTTCAAATCTCAGATTGTTAGCAGTGCATTGCATAAGGTTCATTAAAGGAAGATGCCACCCTGTTGTAACCAAAGGATATGGACACAACCATACACAGAATCTGCTTGCAGCCCTATTGGTACCACCTTCCTTACCACTGTTCACACCTTTGTCTGTTGTACCACAGTACTACGTCATTTTCCATTGTATTTAATGTTCCTAAAAAATTTGGATCTTAACGGGTTGAAGGCAGCTTTGTTCTACCATATTTATTTTCTGACCCAAGGGGATGCAGAGCACACATGCAGTCAGCTCATTCACATTATCTTACAAAAACTGATAAACAGCCTCATCAGTTTCCTTGCTGACCCCAAGTAAAGTTTCTGCTGTCATGACTCCAGTTAACACCATGCAACAGATTTGAAACAGAGCACAGGGAACTTGATTTTCAATTTTAAAATGCACTATTCTCAAAAGAGAAAAAAATAGTTTCAGGGAAGGGGGTGACACGGGACAGGGGGAAGGAATGTGACCATTGCACTTGCTGCAGGGAATAACAGGCTGTAATATGCAAGACTCGCAATGCTTTCATTGTTTTGACCACTTCTAGGACAGCCTTGGATACACTTCAGTCCAAACTCTTTACATTGTCAAAGCTGGACTTGAACCTCAATTCCTTCTCCAGGCTTCTCTGCATTGAACTGATATCCCAACTATAAGCATCACCAGTGTAGCTGTATCGCTGCCAAAGCTTTGCCATCAGCCTGCATAGACCTACCATGGCTACCACTTAAGCATAGGCCAACGTGTAGACTTCCACATTGTTTGCCTGCATGCAAAAAACTGCTAAACTTTTATTTTGCTGATAGGGGAAGCTGTAGATGATCTTTTTCTGGTGCAGAGATTTTCTAAATAGAATCATAGAATTGTTGAGGTTGGAAGGGACCTTTAAGATCATCGAGTCCAACCATTAACCTAACCTGACAAAAACTACTTCTAAACCATGTCCCCAGGTACCACGTCTACCCTTTTTTTAAACACCTCCAGGGATGGCGAATCCACCACCTCCCTGGGCAGCCTGTTCCAATGCTGGATAACCCTTTCAGAGAATTTTTTTTTCCTAATATCCAACCTAAACCTCACCTGGCTTAACTTGAACCCATTTCCTCTCGTCCTGTCATTTGTCATTAGGGAGAAGAGGTCAGCCTCCATCTCTCTACAGCCTCCTTTCAGGTAGTTGTAGCGAGTGATAAGGTCTCCCCTCAGCCTCCTCTGGAGGGGCTAAACAGCCCCAGTTGGTGTTCCTGAGACAACTTTATCAAGAAATAAGGACATGATGACTTAAAACTAGGAGGAGTTCACTGTCCTGCTGAATATATGTGTTGGTAAAGCCTGTTCTGTGTTAGCGAGTGTATGCTTGAAAAAAGACAATTACCCCCTACGTAGTAGAGCAGCAACATTATGAGAAAGTAGTTCTCGGGAGAGCCATCTGTCAAGATCCCACCTCCCACCAAAGAGGACAGAGGACAGGTAGTGACTTGTTTGATGCAGTGAATCAGCAAGAAGGAATACTAACCACTGATGTAAGGTAGCAAAACATAATAAGCTGTCAGGGGGTTGGTATACTTTATATAATGTATGCTTATCTAGCAGAGTTTTCTAGTGTCTTTCCCTCTGTCCTCTGCGGTCATCTTAACCCCACAACACAGTTACTGTTATAGAAGTCTTCCTTAGTCCTCAGTGCATATAAGAGCAAGCACAATTGTGTATATTATAGACAACACAATGTTTATCTGTGATATTTACCTGGAATCAGGCAGCTCAGGGTTTCTTCAGTGACTGTAACCGGGTGTAGTGCCTGCAGAGCTGTACCCACTAACGCTTGTCCACCCCACTAGTTTTCTGCGAAGACTTGGTTGCAATTCTAGCTAAAAAATGTCAAAGAATTAATTCAGGGAACCTGACTCTCAGGATTTCAGAGTTCCCCTGCAGTTTCATTCTGAGGGAAAATCTTCACTGCAAAAGAATTTCATGGCAAAATTCATTGAGAGCTTTTCAGTTCATCAGAATGGGCATCACTTTGCGTGACTATGATGCAAACTCACAACTTCGTTTCCATGGATTTTTTTCTGATTTCCTATGCCATTACTGGCTAATGTTTAATTTGCAAGTCAGGGACATCATATTATCATGAGAAAGGTAGCAGGTTACAGTTGGCAGCAAGTGGGAGCATGAATGATTTAGTTCTGAAATGCTCTTGTCAGATATTTAAGCTACGTTAAGACACTTTCCATTATAATAATTTCTCCCTCATACATTTAGCAACATGATTTTCTAACACAATACCAGAATAATAAAAGTAATTTTTATGAAATACTCCCTCCCACAAATGGCATGCAAGGTTGGCTCCTCTTTATACAAGGTTCTATTACTGTCTATTTCAGAACCTAAAGGCTTCCTTACACTGATATTGATATCAGTAGTGTCTGGAGAGCAAATAATTTGTGGAGTAGGAGGAAAGAAAGCCTACTTAAGGAGATCTAGAATCATTTTCCCCTGGAATATATTTGTTTGTATTGTATCCCTGCAGGCCAACATGTTTCAAAAACAAGACAAATGTTCTCTAGAGTTATCCTCATATAAACACCAGGAGTAGAAAAGGTGAATTAATAGCATCTTTAAGAGCTCCTCCATCACTATCTTCATTTTCAGTACCAAAGGCCAAATTTGGAAACTTCACCAAAACCAGTAACTTTGCACGACTTATTTGTTAACATCCAATCCAAACAACTGTTTATCTGCAAAGTTAATGTTTTTAACTTTCCATAATATTAACCAGTCAGGAGCTCTGTGGAAGAGTACGTGAGTGCAAAGTCTCCCCGTGTGCCTCCCCCACTCAGACATCCAGCCCTCCTTACTCCAGCACACCAATGGCTTGTCATTCCTCATTCCCATCCCTCCCGGAAGGATCACAGTGCCTCCTTTCTTCCCACACTCCCTCGTTTTGTCTGTTTTCCACTGTGCCAGGAGCCCTGTTGGGTGCTACCCTCTTCTGAGCATCTCTCACTCCTTCATCCTGCACAACTTTGTTACAAAATCACAGATTCACAGAATGGTCGGGGTTGGAAGGGACCTTCGGAGATCATCTAGTCCAACCCCCCTGCCAAAGCAGGTTCACCTAGAGCAGATTGGACAGTAATGTATCCAAGTGGGTTTTGAATGTCTCCAGAGTGGGAGACTCCACAACCTCCCTGGGCAGCCTGTTCCAGTGCTCCGCCACCCTCAAAGTAAAGAAGTTTTTCCTCATGTTGAAACATAATGTCCTGTGTTCCAGTTTGTGCCCGTTGCCCCTGTTGCTGGGCTCCACTGAAGAGAGTCTGGCCCCATCCTCTTGACACCCGCCCTTTAGATATTTACAAGCACTGATGAGATCCCCTCTCAGCCTTCTGTTCTCCAGGCTAAACTGACCCAGGTGTCTCAGCCTTTCCTCATAAGAGAGGTGCTCCAGTCCCTTGATCATCTTCATAGCCGTCAGCTGGACTATCTCCATTAGTTCCTTGTCTTTCTTGAACTGGGGAGCCCTTCTTTCTGCTTGGGAAAGAAACACTGGGGTACCAAAAGCAGGGCTCTAAAGAGGTTTTTCACTTTGCTGCATCTCTCTCCCTCCTTGTTTCCTCAGTGAAGGTTACCAGCCTCTGAGCTGCACTGGTTCGGCTACTTTTGATAGGAAGAAAAGAAGAAAGGGAGGAAAATTCCCTGGCTTTTATTTCAGACTATTTCACAGATTTATTTACTTATTTTAAAAGAACAGAACCACACAAAACTGGATCAACAAGGTGACAAAAACCATGCTTAGCTACATGGGGCTGGTGGGCAGAACAAACAGAAATCAGTCCCTGTAAAACACCTTTTGGCAGCCAGTAGCTAGCATTTTGCTTCAGGGTGGTAACAGAGATAAAGGGCTACTTAGTCACTCAGCAACACATCAGAGGTCCCCAGCATCCAAATTTCAAATTTTCAGTAGCTTTCTGCTCTAAATAAGTACCTACTAGCAAAGAAATGCTAATATCTGGTTATATGCTTTATCCATACCACATGCCCTCAGCAGAAGGTACCATTATCCACCATTCAGGTGCTGGTATTACACAGCAGCCACTGGTTCTGACCATTTCTACCTAAGTGCTGCCAGTTTTTCCTCCCTGATAAATCGCTCCTTCATTGTAGCAGTCCACCTCTTAGCAGCTGATCTTTAACAAGGAGCTTTTCCTAACGAACATGCAGCAGCAGCGGTGGCCGGGGGACTCGACAGGAAGGCAAAGCACAAGGCAAAGCGGCTGTGGTGCTGCCGAACAAGGCAGTGCGAGAAGCCAACGTTACTCCCGCAACTTTTGCACATGGGTCTCTAGGCTCATTGTCTCTAGGATCACTGTTTGGGTTTTACATCATTTTTACTGGCACCAAGATAGGTGACTTTTCAGTAATGGGTATTTACATCAATCCATTTGGCCTGTTAGAGGAGGAAAAAAAGCAAGTCTGACGTTTCTTATCCTTGGCTCGTTTTCTAGATCACCAGCTTGATACCTCAGGTCATTTTTACCCATTTTGGTATTATTGGTCAAACTAGTATGAATATATGCAAGGCATCTATTTCCCCTAATATTTTTCTTAGCTAAAGCTTCTATGCTTATCATTTTACATCAGCTTAGCCCGAGTTGCATGTAAAGCAATCCAAAGTCAGAGGACATTGTTTTGTTTTACTCTCCTTCTCCCAATAAGCTCTGAAGCTTTAATATCACTACTCTATTTCTTCTTTTCAACTTTTAAATTTTATTAATTTTTAAGGACTTCTAAGCACTGAATAACACTGTATGGAGAAAATAGCACCAAAAATGCAAAGATCCCGAGTGTAGGAGGTACAGTTTACTCCTGAAACTATGCTTAGTTATTAATCAGTAATGAAAAACAGTGTAAAGCCTAAAAAAAAAAAAAAAACAAAAAAAAAACAGAAAAAGAAAAAGAAAAAGAAAATGGCTGTTTATCTAATATTTTCATCAGGAAAATAACTTCAGCTTATGCTATATCCTGGGCCTCAACCTCCATCAGCAACAGCCAGCCTGATCCTCAGGGATCCAAGGAGGAGCCACGAATCTTCAAGGAACCAAGAGCCTGAGATGTAAACTCATTCAATACTTATCTTGCTCTGCCTCAAGGTCATCATAAACAGGGAACATCCTTAGCTGGTCCTGGGTCAATACCAGCTGAAACTCACCACGTGGGGTGTTTTTTGGTTTGTTTTGTTCTGAATGACGACAAGTAAGTAGAGACCTCACCTGCAATCTGCCAGTGGGTTTTTTCCTGGACAAGGCACTAGGGCTCCCTGGACAGCCCACACTGTCTTCTAGCTTGTTAACTACACCATGGATGAGCCTGACCCAGGCCTGGTCATGGTTTTGTTTCCAAAAGTCTCACAAAGTAGGTGGGTGGAGTTTGGTGGGTGTGGGTGTTTCAGGGTTTTTTTGTTCCATCTTCTCACAAATTCACATGACTAGAATCCCACGTGCCCTTTTTCCTTTTTCTTAAAGCATGGTTTCTAGCCATTTTTGGTGCGAATAAAGGCTGCATAAGCCCCAAAAGCTCAAAAAAAATAAAGAGTCAGAGAAAAGGAACCACTGGTTTTAAATTTCTTACATAAACCAGCCTTGTTATTTTGGGTACTGTTTTCTAGCCCTTGACTGGGTAATGTTAAGTGGCCGCAGCAGGAATCAGCAAGGTGTCCCTGAGAATCAGCAGCATGGCCGTCGGGCAGTGCTTCAAGAGAAAATCCTTCTCTACCCTGCGATATCAGCAGTGCCTCAGACAGATCTGCACTGTGAGATACGCAACTATGGACAGAACAGTCCCCTAAAACTGCTAGCTTTCAAAACGCTGGGCAAAGATCACATGCTGTTTTCCATCAGATAATGAGTAAGTCGATGGGAGAGCTTACACTGACAAACATCTGAGCTTTACCAGTCAAGTCTACTGGCAAACTGGGAGAGGGAGTTGATACAGGTGTAATCTACACCTCTAATTCTTTTGCCAGCTCCCCAGATGGACCAGATTATACCAACGGGATCTTTCCTCCCTCCCTTTTCCAATATAACTGTGTCCATTTAAGAACGTGTATCAACATAGCTCTCTTCATTAATGATGTGGGAGGTTGTTTTGGTTTTTAGCATATTTCCAGCTGACAGCTAATCTAACAAAACATTTTAAGCACAGACCAAATCAAGACATTAGCTAAAGATAAAGAACACCACACCAGCTTCACATAATTCTACTGCATTTGCTGTAGCCCCCAAGCAGAACTACTTTATATGCATCTGCTCCTTAATTTTGCTAATGGTCCCTTCTCATTGCTGAAACCTGGGTGCAATCAAGTTTGCAGCTGTCCAGAGTGGGAGGCAATTCTTGCAAAAGTTTGCAATAATCAAGCAGAACCAATACAAAGAGCAAGACGCAGGAAAGCAGCCTCCCTCTCCATGATGCTGAACGGTGTCACTGTTTATCTCTGTGGCAAAGCTGATACTAGCGTGGGTCAAATGCCTTTTGTCTGTAGTGATAGAAACTATTGCTCCATATGCAACACAGTGGGGAATGAGGACTCTAGAGTTTAGTCACAAAATAAATGCTACAAAAATGAAGACAGTTTGTAGAAAGATTGTGGGAACGGCTTCTATTAAACCAAAAATTAATTTGAGATTAGGATGACACAGGACCACAAACATGAAAAAGTAGCTTTACCTTTGTGCTTATCTTCAGTTGATGAAGAATTCATCACACCTTTACCACCTGGAGTTTCCCAGAAGCCTACAGTCTGATATTCTCTGCACAGTTTTAACTGATGCCCGGGTTTTTCAAACTGTGAACTCCCCTGTGGCATCACAATGTGGGTGCTCTGAAGTTCCCATTTTTCCTGTTTCCTGAAAGCTCACAATGACACAAAAAGGCAGTCTTACTGGAAACAGATTGCTCTCCTCACTACTAGTTTAAAAAAAGTCTGTTATTTCTGCGGCATATGTAGTCATACAAGATACAAAACAGTATCAAGGTAAACTGCAAATAAGCACAGATAATAGGGTATGATTACAGATGACCATTGCTGACATCAATTAACAGTTAATGGACACTACTAAAAACTCAGAAGATACACTAAATTCTTGCAATGTATTTGCCCTAAATAAGATTATCCTTCATCTTACTGCTGAAAGGTGGGAAGACCATGCAAAACCAGACAGGACCATGGTGAATCTCAATTTTTTTACCCATCTTTCCTTCCCAATGAAAGACCCTGGGATGGATTCTTCTCTACCTAGGCCATTGATATGAAGTATGTTTCAGCTGCTGTAAAGCAGCTGAGTATTTGAATGAGAATACTGACGAACTGAGTCAACCTGAACTGGTTTATCTGAACTACAGTGTTAGCGATACCCTAGTTTTAGGTATTCAAAAAGTCATGAGAGAGATTCCAGAATCAAAAGCTTCTTTAAATGCTACCAGAACAAGGAGGAGAAGGGTCTTTTACTTTTCTTCATGTATTTTAAGACTTCTGAATTGCTTAATAATTTAGCGTATTACAAGCAATTAAAATCTTGTAGTATAACAACTAGAAAATATTCTTCCCCAAATTAAATGAAATTCAGGAAGTAGAGACAAAAGAAATACATATTTCAAATATTATCAAATAATATGAGGGTCAGCAACATCTATCTGATGAAAAAGACCTGCTAACCATCTGGGAAGGGGTAATACGAAGATGGGGTTTGAGTTAATTTTGTAAGCAAACAAAAAGACCCCATAAACATCCACACATAGGATCCATAGGGTGGTTAATTTACTCCATTTGTATTCATGAACATGCAATTACTGAGCCAGATTTTGCCTGTTTGAGAAGGACAAACTACAGTAAGCCATGTCCACCCATATCTGAGCAGAATTTGACTTAACTACATTTCTCTTAGATGTATAGAGTTTAGTATTTAGTATTCGACCATCTCATTGTCATTGTTGCCTTGGATACAAGACCTGCTCTAAATCAATTTAATAATTGAGGATTTGATCTTGGAAGATTCTGTGCATTCTGGCTTCCATCCAGCAAAGCACTTATCCACCTGCGTACCTTTAATCACTCAAATGGTTTCAATAAAGTGGGACTACTTACATCCTTAAAGTTAAATTACATGCTTAAATCTTGCTGGATTACAGCCAGAGTACTCAACACCTTGCAAGAACAAATACCAAGCAAGAATGGTCATTATGAAAGTGAGTAGCATAAATGTGGTACATTTTGTTGCTAAGTTTTTGTAACAGAAAAAAAGGTCCATAGTGTTTTCTTCTTAATTTACTGCAGATTTTTATCTTATTAGGAAGTTTAATACATGATTGTTTATTCAATGCATAAAATTAAAGTTATTTCAGGGTGCAACAGCATTTGATATGTGAATAACCTAATCTAAACAGGTATCCAGTTGCCCCATGACCCACAAAATAGCGTATGGCATTAGCAGGAACAGATGCTTGCTGGGTTCTGCGGAGTGAATCTGTGGTCTTCAGCTTCGTAGTGTGTTAAGGGCTGCTGAGTTTACCAACAAAGTTTATAAATTAAAAGATCTGACTCAAACTGACTGCAGATTTTAATGTGAAGCAGGACCTCTCTCCCATCCCTTTGTCTTCAGGTTGTTTGACCCCATCCCTTACAGTGGAAGCTGAACACAAAGAACACAAATGAGCCATTGTTATCAACACAGAAGTCCCCAAGGTCAAGTTTACATATGGGGCTTTTTTTGCTAAGCAGAATTAAACTGTAACCTTGGCAACGAGGGAAGGGGGGGCGGGGGGAGAGTCAACTCACAGTAGGAGAGGACTATTACTAGAAGCTCTTACACCTCTCTGGAGAAGAGCGAGTGGGTTAGGTTCTCCATGTTCACACTGCTCCCTTTCCTTGAACCCAGGGCTGACGCTTCCTTCCCAGCAGAAGTGCGTCACTCTGCACAGGGCCCTCCACAGGTACAAAAGTCAGTGAGTAACCAGCTGGAGGAGTCTAGAGCACTGCTGGGAATGAAACTCAGGGTGCCAACTGCTGAGTTTTCCAGAACGACCACTGTCTATCCACCCTTCACAAGCAACAGGCCTGTCTTCCCACATAAGGTCAAGTATTAGGGTGTCAGGAGCCCCGAGTTTTCTCCCCAGTTCTAGTTGAGGCTAAAAGCAGAGCCAGTGGAAGAAGAAATTAGGGTTTTGTTGCATTTGTCACACCAGCACGGCAAATCCCCATACCATACATCGTGCTCATGGCCAAATGAATAATCTCCACTGCCCTGCCTCCAGCCTCCCCTCTTCTCCACGCCTTAAAATCACCACTGAATTAGCCAGACAACCTTTCTGGGTGCAGTTATTCTCTGCCTTGAACCACGTAATTGACTTTCTGAAAGCGTTACTGTTCTTTTTGAGAGCATTTCAAATGAATAGGCATAAGTGAAAGGGCTCTGCAGCTCTCAATAGAGCAAAAATTCAAGCTTGGGTAGTACAGACTGTAGAGCCTACTATGACATTTAGCCCTTATCTGCACAACAGGCATAACAACGCTTTCCTGGTGGAAAGGAATGCTGTGGGTATTTGGAATACGATCCAAGATCCCAGCAAGTAAGATAACCAAGTTTAAAAAAAGTACTTATAGATGAAGCGATAACCATATTTCCTTTCCTTCTTAATCTCCACCAAATCAGGTTTCAAACACAGTTCTCTTACTCTATCCTTGTGTTTCTATACTTTAATTTCAGTGTTCTCTGCAGAGCACAGAAAACCCTGACATGTGGGAAAAACAAGAACACATAAAGATATCAAGTAGCCAGTCTATCTTCACCTGTCCCTCACCATCTTCCCTCCAAACTAAATAAAGCCAGGAGAATAACATCTATAGACCAATTAAAATCAATAGGCTGAAGCTGCTCACAAGGGAGTAGTCACAGTCTAAGCAAACAAATCCTTTCCAGCACTCTCGAGGACCATTAGCAAAAGGTCACTTTCAAGTTTTACCATTCTCTCTTCAGCTGTTTAATTGCAACACACCGAAATACCGCTGCCCATTAAAAGAAAAATCTAGATAGATCAAACTGGAATTACTAATTAATTTACAAATGTGGGTGGAGGCTATGTTCAGAGTTGGTGTCTGTAGCCAGATGAGGAATCATAAGACCCTGAACGCTCAACTCCACTGACCCCTCACTCCTCCCCAAGAGCAGGTGGGTTAACTAAGAAAGCCTGAATATTTTTTGCAAGGCGTCTAAACACCTTTTCAACACCCAGCCTCCCTCATCCACATTGCACGAGTTTAGCTGTACTCTCTTTTCAGAAGAAGGCCTTAACTCGCCTCTCCTGACTTTACCTGACATATTTTCCTCTCCCTCGGTGAGATGCCAGCACAGACATCCCTCCCCTTGGCAGCACTCAGCAGCTGCACTGCCACAGCTCCCCAGCTCCACGGAGCAGGGACAGCCCTGGTTCATGTCCATGGAGCCGGAACAGACCTGGCTCATGCCCACCGAGTGGGGACAGCCCCCGCTCATGAGTGCCAACGTGCCTGTGCAGACACTCCTGCACCCGCTTCATCCCCAAGAAGGCCACACCATACGCTTGCCCTGCTTGCATTAAGCAGGCACAAATCTCCCCAGAGCATCAGGAGTCTACCAACAGGCTTTAGGTACACACATATTTTTTTTAAAAAAAAAAAAAACAAACAACAAAAAAACAGCTAACAAGGGAAGGGGGTGGATGAGGAGGAGATTAGACATTGATGAGGCTGCACAGAGAAACTTTACAGTTTCTATCCTGTTCTGTTCTTAGTTTCCTGCAATGTTAGTTTATCACTTCCCAGTGCCGAGGAATCTTCTTCTTCAGCCTTTAAATTACTTCTTCATTTTGCACAATATCAAGAGAGAGGAAAGGGATAGCTGCTAGCAAGTAGTACTATTGAGAGCACCAGCTGTCCTGCAAACACTTACCAGACTTTCTTCATTAGTGACTAATAGATTCAGGTAGTAGCAAAGGACAACGTTTTTGCTTTTTGCCAACAATATGGATATTTAATATAGCAGGAAGTCTTGCCTGTTTATGAGCACCGATAGGAAGAAAAACAGTAGAACAGCTGGTATTGGGGGAAAGAATTCATGATTTAATTATCTTGGTTTATGAGTTCGACTATCAGTATTTTCAAAAAGAGGGGCTAACTACAGTGAATGAATGGGGGTGGGGGAAGAAAAACAACAAAATGGTTGTTTAAATCATTGATATGATAGCTTCCCCTTGAAATCAGGTGCATCTGAGACACGAGTGACACGTGGATCAGAGATCTCTACCAGGTATTACCTGGCCTGCAAGCTGCTTCTAAACAAAAGCCGTGCTGTGAAGATTCATGCACTGGGACAAGAAAGGAATTTAGTCATTGACTTGTTGTAGGTGACCCTGCTCTGGCGGGGGGGGTTGGACTAGATGATCTCCAGAGGTCCCTTCCAACCCTGACGATTCTGTGATTCTGTGACTTGGCTTTTACTTTAAAAGACTAAAGACCACTGCACTCACAAGACCCAACACAGCATAAAACAGCAGCATTCTGGAAAAGACATTCCGATTGCTGGAATTTGATGAGGGACCGCCTCAAGAAAAAGTCTTGTCAGTAGAATAAAGAATCGTGTATTTAAGCAAAAGACATTTTTCAAGAGAAAATTGTTTTGTTTAATAAACGCCTGGGTCTGTAATTCTTGCACAAGCCTGTGTAAGGCTATATTCTTTCCAACTAATCTTCTAAAACATGAAAAAAGAGCTGAACTTGGTACTACAAGGAGGCATAGCCTCTACCCATACAAGCCAATATGTAGATAAGACATGCAAGGTTTGGTCCTTTTTCCTGTGCCGAGGCCTCCCATGATAACTAAGCATCTCACATTGCCAATGAACCAAAGCACAGGAGGGCTGCAGAGTTTAAGCTTCACAGAATCATAGAATAGTTTGGGTTGGACGGTACCTTTGAAGGTCATCTACTCCAACCCCGCCTGCAATGAGCAGGGACATCTCCAACTAGATCAGGTTGCTCAGAGCCCCATCCAACCTGACCTCGAATATTTCCAGGGATGAGACATCTACCACCTCTCTGGGCAACCTGTTCCAGCGTTTCACCACTCTCACAGTAAAGAATTTCTTCCTTATATCTAGTCTAAATCTACTCTTTTTTAGCTTAAAACCATTACCACTTGTCCTATCACAAAAGGCCCTGCTAAAAAGTTTGCCCCTCTCTTATAAGCCCCCTTAAGTACTGAAAGGCCACAACAAGGTCTCCCCAGAGCCTTCTCTTCTCCAGGCTGAACAGCTCCAGCTCTCTCAGCCTGTCTTCATAGGAGAGGTGCTCCAGTCCTCTGACCATCTTCGTGGCCCTCCTCTAGACTCGCTCCAACAGGTCCATGTCCTTCTTATGTTGGGGACCCCAGAGCTGGACACAGTACTCCAGGTGGGGTCTCACCATTGTGGAGAAGATGGGGAAAATCACCTCCCTCAACCTGCTGGCCACACTTCTTTTGATGCAGTCCAGGATACAGTTGGCCTTCTGGGCTGTGAGAGCACACTGTCGGCTCATGTCCAGCTTTTTGTCCACCAGTACCCCCAAGTCCTTCTCCTCAGGGCTGCTCTCAATTCCTTCATCCCCCAGCCTGTATTGATACCAGGGGTTGCTCTGACCCATGTGCAGGACCCTGCGCCTAGCCTTGTCGAACTTCATGAGGTCCACATGGACCCACTTCTCAAGCTTGTCCAGGTCCTTCTGGATGGCATTCCATCCCTCAGGTGTGTCAACTGCACAGCTCAGCTTCATGTCATGTGCAAACTTGCTGAGTGTGCACTCGATCCCACTGTCTATGTCACTAATGAAAATATTAAACAGTACTGGTCCCAATATGGACCCCTGAGGGACACCACTTGGCACTGGTATCTATCTGGACATTGAGCTTCTGACCAGTACCCTCTGGATGTGACCATCCAACCAATTCCTCATCCACCAAACAGACCACCCATCAAATCCATATCTCTCCAATTTAGACAGAAGGATGTTGTGAGGGACCATGTCAAAGGCCTTACAGAAGTCAAGGTAGATGACGTCCGTAGCTTTTCCCTTACCCACTGATGTAGTCACTCCATCATAGAAGGCCACTAGGTTGGTCAGGTAGTACTTGCCCTTAGTGAAGCCATGCTGGCTGTCTCGGATCACCTCCCTGTCCTCCATGGGCCTTAGCATAGTTTCTAGGAGGATCTGTTCCATGGTCTTCCCAGGCACAGAGGTGAGGCTGACAGGTCCATAGTTCCCAGGGTCCTCCTTTTCACCCTTTTTAAAAATTAGTGCAATGTTTCCCTTTTTCCAGTCACCGGGGACTTCCCCTGACTGCCATGACTTTTCAAATATCACGAGAGTGGCTTCACAACTACATCAGCCAATTCCCTCAGGACTCTGGGATGCATCTCGTCAGGTCCTAGAGACTTCTGTATGTTCAGGTTCCACAGGTGGCTACAAATCTAGTCTTCTCTTACACTGAGAGGGACTTTGCCCCCACAGTCCCTGCCTTGCGGTCCATCCACTCCAGAGGTGTGGGAAGAGAGGTTGCTAATGGTGACTGAGGCAAAAAAGTTGCTGAGTACCTCAGCCTTCTTCTCATCTGTTGTTACCAGTTTGCCAGTCTTGCACAGAACTTCAGTGATGTGTGTTTAAAGACAGAAGTTTTTGCTGACACAACAAATAATCTCCCTGTGTGACTGTACTACTGTGAGACTAGGACTGATTCCCTCCTTGGTAGTACAGTGTAAATCCAAAGTAACTGCATGGAAATCAGAATTAATTTCCCTGCTGTTTTAAATGAGTGCAAGAGAATCCTTCACTTCTGTTTCACCTAGTCGGAAAGGGAAACAGTGTTTGAAGAAGCATTGCACAACTGCAGATAGGAAAATTCATGAGAAAAATCCTCTTTATGCATAGCTAGTGTCGATATTTCTCTCCTGATATAAGGTATTGATCAGATGCCTCAGACCTTATAGAATCAGTAAAGAATGAAGATTTTTTAATTATTTTTTTAATAAGAAAATTAGGTGCTTGAGGCAATACAAGTAGCAGCAACCTGCCTTACATGACTGGATGCTACGATGCCACGTAAACAAAGCATTCACAACTGCACGCTTGCCTCCTCTGTGAATGAATCACATCATTGTATAGCCCATGGTAAGCACCATATTACCAAGGAGACCTGAGACCTCTTGGTTATTTCCATCTCTTGTCACATTTATAATGACTGGCAGGACCAGCCTGCCTGAGACAAGAGACAATCACTGGGGAGGGAGGAGTAAGAACCAAAAATGTGTCAAACATGCTCCCGTTACACAGACACCTGAATACCCCATTATCACTGCACAACAGAAAAGAGCGTGATGCTGTCCATGATGCTTCAGAGAGGAAAGGGTAGCAGATGGTTCCTTGATGCAAATGGTCCCCAGGGAGACTGATCTTATTTGGTTATTACATATCAGATCTTTCCCTGTAGCACCCCAAACCAAAGTTTTAAGAACAGTCTTATATTCTTTATTTATATACGCATAGTGAACAAAACAAAAGTATTCTACACAGGAGTAGCTTCACCTCACTCTGCAGTGGTGCTTGCTAAGGTGATTACTGTAGCTTGAAATGAGCGAGGCATCCAATTCCTTCTACTGCAAGCAAAGGCTACTCTGTGTGCTATTTTAATCCCTATTCAGAACCTCTTCCTTTCCTCCTCCACAAAACCTGAGTAAAATAATCCCTTTTGGCATGCGAATACTCACATTTCATTTCAGCCCAGGAATTAAGAACTTTGGAAATGGGATGTGAAAAACCAAAAACCTACCAAAAAAAAACCACCAACCCCAAAAAAAGATAACGGGCTCAGCTTCAATGCTCACCGTTTCCCTAGTTGTCAAGTGCAACCATGACTAGAGACCACCACGATTCAACTGACTGATCTGGAAAATGAGGGGATGAAGAAAAATATTCATTCTCCAAGACAACACAGCTACTCCGACTGCTATGATCTGGCATTTCCTCACAGTGGCACAAAAAAAAAAAAACAAAACAAAACAACCAAACCATGACTTCATATCAATGTAGATTCACTTTTGCTCCAGAATACTAGGATACTATAGCACTGGAACTTGCACAGAGCAGCATATGAGACNAGAAGTCAAGGTAGATGACGTCCGTAGCTTTTCCCTTACCCACTGATGTAGTCACTCCATCATAGAAGGCCACTAGGTTGGTCAGGTAGTACTTGCCCTTAGTGAAGCCATGCTGGCTGTCTCGGATCACCTCCCTGTCCTCCATGGGCCTTAGCATAGTTTCTAGGAGGATCTGTTCCATGGTCTTCCCAGGCACAGAGGTGAGGCTGACAGGTCCATAGTTCCCAGGGTCCTCCTTTTCACCCTTTTTAAAAATTAGTGCAATGTTTCCCTTTTTCCAGTCACCGGGGACTTCCCCTGACTGCCATGACTTTTCAAATATCACGAGAGTGGCTTCACAACTACATCAGCCAATTCCCTCAGGACTCTGGGATGCATCTCGTCAGGTCCTAGAGACTTCTGTATGTTCAGGTTCCACAGGTGGCTACAAATCTAGTCTTCTCTTACACTGAGAGGGACTTTGCCCCCACAGTCCCTGCCTTGCGGTCCATCCACTCCAGAGGTGTGGGAAGAGAGGTTGCTAATGGTGACTGAGGCAAAAAAGTTGCTGAGTACCTCAGCCTTCTTCTCATCTGTTGTTACCAGTTTGCCAGTCTTGCACAGAACTTCAGTGATGTGTGTTTAAAGACAGAAGTTTTTGCTGACACAACAAATAATCTCCCTGTGTGACTGTACTACTGTGAGACTAGGACTGATTCCCTCCTTGGTAGTACAGTGTAAATCCAAAGTAACTGCATGGAAATCAGAATTAATTTCCCTGCTGTTTTAAATGAGTGCAAGAGAATCCTTCACTTCTGTTTCACCTAGTCGGAAAGGGAAACAGTGTTTGAAGAAGCATTGCACAACTGCAGATAGGAAAATTCATGAGAAAAATCCTCTTTATGCATAGCTAGTGTCGATATTTCTCTCCTGATATAAGGTATTGATCAGATGCCTCAGACCTTATAGAATCAGTAAAGAATGAAGATTTTTTAATTATTTTTTTAATAAGAAAATTAGGTGCTTGAGGCAATACAAGTAGCAGCAACCTGCCTTACATGACTGGATGCTACAATGCCACGTAAACAAAGCATTCACGACTGCACGCTTGCCTCCTCTGTGAATGAATCACATCATTGTATAGCCCATGGTAAGCACCATATTACCAAGGAGACCTGAGACCTCTTGGTTATTTCCATCTCTTGTCACATTTATAATGACTGGCAGGACCAGCCTGCCTGAGACAAGAGACAATCACTGGGGAGGGAGGAGTAAGAACCAAAAATGTGTCAAACATGCTCCCGTTACACAGACACCTGAATACCCCATTATCACTGCACAACAGAAAAGAGCGTGATGCTGTCCATGATGCTTCAGAGAGGAAAGGGTAGCAGATGGTTCCTTGATGCAAATGGTCCCCAGGGAGACTGATCTTATTTGGTTATTACATATCAGATCTTTCCCTGTAGCACCCCAAACCAAAGTTTTAAGAACAGTCTTATATTCTTTATTTATATACGCATAGTGAACAAAACAAAAGTATTCTACACAGGAGTAGCTTCACCTCACTCTGCAGTGGTGCTTGCTAAGGTGATTACTGTAGCTTGAAATGAGCGAGGCATCCAATTCCTTCTACTGCAAGCAAAGGCTACTCTGTGTGCTATTTTAATCCCTATTCAGAACCTCTTCCTTTCCTCCTCCACAAAACCTGAGTAAAATAATCCCTTTTGGCATGCGAATACTCACATTTCATTTCAGCCCAGGAATTAAGAACTTTGGAAATGGGATGTGAAAAACCAAAAACCTACCAAAAAAAAACCACCAACCCCAAAAAAAGATAACGGGCTCAGCTTCAATGCTCACCGTTTCCCTAGTTGTCAAGTGCAACCATGACTAGAGACCACCACGATTCAACTGACTGATCTGGAAAATGAGGGGATGAAGAAAAATATTCATTCTCCAAGACAACACAGCTACTCCGACTGCTATGATCTGGCATTTCCTCACAGTGGCACAAAAAAAAAAACCAAAACAAAACAAAACAACCAAACCATGACTTCATATCAATGTAGATTCACTTTTGCTCCAGAATACTAGGATACTATAGCACTGGAACTTGCACAGAGCAGCATATGAGACCGAAGCAACAAAGATGCTTCTGACACCACTTCCAGACAAGGTGGTGCTACAACAGCCCTGTTACGGTCACAGCTATTTAGGACACAACTGGATTTGCCATAGCATTGTCTGCAACCAACAGCAGAAGTGTCAAACTTGGGCTTGTTCTCTTAGATTCCAGAATCGAGTCAGAGAGACTGTGGTCTTGTTAGTTTTCAATAATGACAGCAGACAACGACATGCCCACAGAAGAGAATAATTAATTAACTGAGGCTGGAAGGGACTTCTGGAGGTCATTTGGTTAAGCAGTTTCAACATCCCCTTTCAGCTTGCTCAAAGTTGGGTCAATTTTGATGTTAGATCCAGCTTCAAATTTAGACAAAATTGGTCATGGGCTCACCCAGATAAGTTTTGAATATCTGCAGGGATGGAGATACCATAGTTCTCTGGGCCCCAGTTCTAGTGTTTGACCTCCCTCACAGCGAAAGAACTTCTTACAACCTAATTGTGATTTCCCACATTGCAGCTTCTGTCCATTGCCTCTCACCCTGTCACTGTGCAGCTCCAAGAGGAGCTTGGCTCTGTCTTCTCTGTAATCTCTCATTGTGTACTTGAAAGCAGCAGTTAGATCCCACTTGAGCTTTCTGCTTTTCTGGGACTGAGCAAACCCAGCTCCCAGAGCCTCCTCTTGAGTCCTGTGCTCCCCTGCCCCAGTCACTGCGGTGGCTGGACTCACTCCAGTTTGTCAATAGTTTTCTGGTGCTGAGAAGCCCAAAACTGGATGGATCGCTACAAATACAGCCTCACAAGTGCTGGAGAGGTGTGTAAACACTTCCTTCAAGCCTGCTGGCTACACACTTGGCAACATAGCCCAATATGTGGTTAGCGTTACTGCGTGAAGAGCAAGGAGGGAAAACAGCAGACTGTGGCCCAGCTTGAGGGGTTCTCAGCCCGGGCTTGAGAAAATCCTGTGATCAAACTGATAGAATAATTTCGATAACTTTTACACTTGAGGCATGTCATAATGTTTCACCCCACAGGGTTTCACAAAAATGACAGCATCTTCCATTCTGAAAACGTAACCTCCTGACTGCTCCAAAAAGCACAGTTATAGCTGTCTTGACATGGCCAAGTGACTAGTTAGCAGACAGTGTTAAAGTATTAAGGAGGAGGGAACTGTTTAAGTTTTTCAAAATAGGTAACACACGTGGGAAAGAAAACCTCGTTCCATCTGTGCCCCAGTTGTCTCACTATATGGACCATCTTGAGTTTTTTGGCCATCTCTGGCTCTGCCTGCCTGCAGGCTGTGGGCGGGCGAGGTGTTAAAAGCGTAGGGTGGGCCTGTCATCTCACAGCTCTGCCGTTTTTCTACAAAAATTTTGAAGTCCAGATTTACTCAGATTTTACTTGCATTCCCAGAGAAAAGTTAGTCATGGGTTATTCTTTGTAAAAGAGCAGTGGAAGAAAACACTTACTCATTGTACCTTTTCCCTTGAGAAAGCTTTGTATTTGTAGAACTGCTGGGGGATTTTTAAAAATAAAGCAAGTTTCTAAACCGTTTTTGATGCAAAGCACTTGGATAAACACTTTTTTTAACCTGTATGTAAATTTTCACACTCTACACATCTTCTCTCCTGTTTCCCTTTCACATTCCCTTTTTTTCTCCCCAGCACCTCTAGAAACAAACAACCGTAGCAGGGCAAAAGTTAGCCAAAAAAACTTGGCTACCGTAGTCAAAACACATTTATAGTGTGATCAGTACTGTAATATTATTCCATTTTTTTTCTGCTGCGTTACCATCTATTACTATTTATAGAAACTGTTAAAAACACTATTTCTTGTGATTAAAACAAATTAGGAGATGTGGGCTCCCTTTTGAAATTCAGAAGTGTAAATTTCGTACAAAAGTTTGCTTAGTTTGTACCAGAACCTTGGAATGCAAGTAAGAGGAGAAAAAAATAAAGTATTAAGAACAGAAGCGTACGTTTTACAAGAGCACTTAATTTTATGTGGGAACAAGAGACACCAGCTTAAAGAAACAAAGTTCATGGATGTGTCATGTCATGTCAATGACAAAGATATGCTCACAATGCACAAACTGGACTATATACATATACACACACACAGAAGCGTGTGTATTCCTAATGATTTCTGTATTCAGAGGCTTTTCGTCAGTGTCATCAGGCTTCCTGTGTTAAAGACTGCAATTTAAGGTAATGAGAACCAACTCCTGGTAATTCTGGCACACGTCACTTACCAAAGACTGATAAAAATCTGTACAACACAGAACAAGTTTGTCACCCCAACCAAAGCCAAATGAAGTGTGAGAACCTACCACCAGTACTCTCAAACATAAACCCCAGATTTTTCTAGCGCTGCTGCCCCACTGAATGCCATGAAACAATTCCTGAGAATAGGTTACTTCAGTGCAGGGTTTCTCTCCTCCATTGATGCTTCTACTACCAGTCCCTGTAAGAGGCAGCACGCGAGTCTACAGCATGAGAAGGAGGAAGGCATCCTGCTGCAGCAGACAAAATGCCCTTACGCTCCTGTCACAAGACAAAGCAGACAGAGCCAGCAGTGGCTTTTAATGTATGCAGTGCACACAAGGTGCAGGTTTTTACCGGTGGCAATTTCGCACTTGAAGCATAACAATGATTTCTGGCCAGTCACATAAACTTCTTTCACTTGGAACAATTACTGGCTGCAAACTGTAAAATTATTAGCTCTTACTTGTTTCTTAATATTTCCTCAAAATCTACTAATAGTCTTCTGTTTTAAGCAGTTATGGATGTATCAAAGGAAGATTTTCAAGCAAACCAACAAAAAATAATACCAAAGCAAAACCGACAAGCCTACAGAAGCTTTCTTCCTAGATTCTGCCATTATGGTGCTTCTGATGGGCTCAGTCAATGGCACAAACATTTGCAGAAGTTACTGAAGGGTACTGAGATATCACATTTCAGATAGTACTTGATAACCATATATGCTCTGCACACTTTACTTATGGAATTATCTTGCATTTATGACGGCAGAGAAGTTCACGAGCACCCACATTAACAGCAGACCAGATGACTTTTGTCCCTTCTAACTCCCAATTCCCCCATCCGCATCTTGATATCCCACAGAATTTTTCTTTGTTTGGTTGTCCAGGCCATGAGGTTATGATGTTCATCATGGACACTTATTTCCTTCTCTAACCACAGAAGGCCTCATCATCTATACAGATACATAACCATCATGGTGTACTGTAGCAAGGAGTTCTATACCATAGCTATTCATCATGGCAAAATAATTTTTTTTTTATAGGAGTCATGTAGGTTAAAATACTTTATATTGCAAAAACATTGCACGGTGTTTAGTTACAGGTCACTTGCAGAGGATTTGGTCTCTAAGGCCCATGGCAGAAGTCTATTTCTACCAACACATCAAGGTTTATAGCACTGTAAAGCATAAAGCAACTATTGGGAATCTAAAACTCAGGCACATACACACACACACGCACACTGCTCTGGTAGATACGTTCACCTTTGAATATGCCTGCCACTGCCTGCTGAAACATGACCGGGTCATTCTCCGAAGAATATTTCCAGTCATTATTGACTCTCTTAATTAATTTAACCATTAAACTGTAACGTTCCCTGCAATCCATGATTCCACTGACTTTAGTAAGTTCAGGGACAATTTTCAACATTCTGCAAATGCTACTAGTTTTACATTGCACGTGGTACGAGAGGATCTTTTCAGATTGGATAAGAAAGAGGTATACCAGGATCACTCATCTCTTCATCATCCTGCCTTGCAGACTGCCTGGGAGAAAATCCCAGCTTATAATCAGTCTCCCACTGTCCCAGGAAGAGCATTCACCTGTTTCCCACTTCCTCCCCTGCTTCTTCCAAGGGGAATAAGGATGCTCCTTTCTCATTCTCTCCCCCAACCCCCACCCCACCCAATACATACTTTAAATCTAAGGATGTCACAGCAGTGTCCCAACTATGAGATCTGCTATCAACCAAGCATGGACCCAGCCACTGTAACTTAAAGTCAATTACACTTTTGCTAATTTGACTGCCCAACACTACTTTCAGGTTTCCACAAATACAGTTCTTGAACACACCTAGCACCCTTTGCTATAAAACTGCTTGCATCAATTATTGTATCAAAATATCAAGTAAACCCTTATTGCAGCAAGGAGATTTCATTCAAAGTTACTACCTAGTATAATTTTCAAAAATTTTCTCAAAGAATAGATCACTTTATCTATGTGGGGTTTAAGCTCAAGATTTAAAGATCATCCTCTTCTACAGGAGACAAACACTGAGCTTTTTGCTGTTATGAAGATGACTGTGAGCCACTGGATACTTGCCAGAGTAAAATTTGTTATTTCCAAAAAATCACATCTCCAGATGACAGGCTTTTTTTCCAGATATGCAGTTTCCCTGTAAGCATATGGAACAAAGACCACACATAAGAAAGCAAGCAAATCACAAACTATGCTAGCTCCTACGATGCTATTCAGTAATTCAGCCTGCTGAGCCATGCAGGCAAGTATCCACAAAAAAAAAAATAAATACAATATTCAACTACCTGTACTGGTTTTGGGAACCACAAAGGTAGAGGTTTCAGTAAGTGAAGAGCGATCTAAAGTGATTTGGATGATGGTGCCAAGAAATGCCATTTTGTAGGTTAGGTACACATCAGCAGTTTCTTATTAAATAGTCTGAGGGAAGGTATGTATGCATTTTCTAACCAAAGAAGTTTGTTTGAAAAACATTTAAAGGTTGAGATACTCAGGGGTATAGAATTAGCTAGTGCAATGAAGGATAAAGCCACTAGGTACCTGAAGCCAAGAAAAATGCACCCCTGTGATCACGTTAACTTGACAGAAGTAACAGTGACAGTGCAAATGTGATGACATGGCTTCAGCGCAGGTTGGTGACATTTAGCAGGGAGCCTAGAGAGCTGCTCCATTGACAACAGCATGTGTCAGGACTTGATTTCCCACATTTGCAACTGTAGCATCATCCACACTACAGCGGATCCATAGCCACTACTGATTATAGCATGAAAAGTAGTGAATAGAGAGTCTCCATTAAAAGGCCACGTCCTTAGAATTGGGAATATCCGTGCCGAGGACTACAGAAGCGTTCCTGTCCCCTCCACCGCAGCACTGAAGTGTTCGGTTTCTCAACAGTTTTGAGGTCAGAGACCAAAACTCGATGCAGTGCGAGCGGTTGTGTCCGGAGCACCTGAGCACGCTGCGGCGTGATGAGTGCTGCTGTGCCTCTCTGCGGGGCAGAGGGGGAGAGGCTGCGGTTTCAAAAGGGACAGGTCGCTCCGGCTGACATTTCTGAAGCGCTCAGCGAGGTGAACGGAGACTTATGTCAAGTCTTGCACAAAATGTTCTGTTCGTGTCAAACAATGAGCCCAGTAACTCAGTTCACCAGAGGATGCTCATGGTTGAAAATTAATCCTTTGCTCTAAGAACTGTCATTTCCCGGAATAACAGATAATAATATCAGGTATATTCAAAATGCAAAAGTCTCCAGCTGGTAGTTCTGGATAGGTGATCTTTGCAGGATGAGCTGTTGCCTTGGAGGTACAACATCAGTAGAGAATGTTTTAATAGAGAGTATTTGTTCTGCTACACCCAGAGTTATTAGGCTGATAAGTAACATACCAGCGATATCAAAATTTTCAAGTGTTGCATACAGGAAGCTGAGTGTAGATATAAAGCTGCACATTTACAAACTGGCATGTGATTCAATTAAATGCTTCAAAACAATGACCATAACTGTTATTTCTGTGTAGCCTTGTCTGAAATGGAAAGAAATGCACAATGAAATCATTCTAGAGTGATGCCACAGAACTATTTAAGCTTCTGAGGTGTGCTGCAGGATCTAACAGAGAAGAGGAAGAATATCACAAAAAAGCTCAAATGTCACAAAATTTCATTAGAATGGAAAACAATGCGCATTTTCAGTCTAAATTTCTATAATATTTATTTGCTACAAACTGTTTGTACACAGTAATTCTGAAACAGGCTGGCCTGCCATTCTCAGGTCCACCTGTGATTAAGCCAGTTGTTTCCACGTGGAGAGACCCTCTTCGAAATTAAAACATTCCAGAAAAGCAGAGGGTCTAACAAGCAACTAGGAATTTGCTTTAATGAACACTGAATCTAAGCGTTAACTCACTTAACAACAGAGCAAAGGAATACCCCGGCTATTATTCATTACTAGACTGTAGCAATATAAATGTTAACTTCCCCTTTTTATTTTTTTAAAAAACATTCTGAGAACTTGTTTTCTCCAGGAAATAATAGATATAATTATACTCCTATAATGATGTAAAATAATTCTCAATAATGGCTAAGCTTACTCCATTTTAGCTTATTTTGCTTCGAAGACAATTCACTGCAGAAAATTCAGCCACGGCTTTAAAATTATTAATCCTTCCAAAGGTAAAGTCTCTTCTGTTTGTTTTTTGTAACTCAGGATTATTTTTACAAATTAACCTATTAGGTAACAATTTTGAACTCGTCCTGTGCAGATGCAGGACACACATGCAGTACAGCATGAATAGTCACCTACGTCTGCTACACAAATTCAGATACGCCTGCTCAGACCCATTTGTGACGGCTGGTTCAGTTAAATGTTGACTTCAAGAACAAAGCCAAATCAAACGGTTTGACCCCAGTTACGACTTCGCCAAATCCAGTTTTCTACCAACCAGGCATTTCACGTGCATGAAGCCAAAAAAAAAAATTTAAAAAAAAAAAAATCCATCTAGTAACGAGCAAACAGAGGAAAAGCAGCCTGATTTTATAGACCCTGAGCTACCCATGGGCCATCTCCTGCCCAAAGGTCACTGCTCCCGCATCCCCATAATGCCATGAGGAGTGCGCAGCCGCCCTGACAGGCGGGGGCACAGATCCGGCACGGGGCCACCGAGGGAGACAAGACACTGGTGACCCGGGGTCGGCTCCAGCACTGCCTCTGCGGGTCTCCCCTGCACGCCGGAGGCACAGCCCCCTTCCTGGCAGGGGACAAGACGTCCGCACCCGGTCATTTCATTTGGGGGGGAAATTGGCTTGTGCGCATCTGCAGAACTAGCTCTGTCAGTGCTAAGGGAAAAATATATAATTAATATTTTGTTAATCAAACCTTCTTGATCTTTAGAAGTATGTAATGGGAAAAGCACTACCATGGAACAGCCAAGAGTTTAAATTAGCTATAGAAGGTGCCCCCAAAAACCCACACATGCTGCTGGTAGATTCAAGTCTTGCCCCCCAACCCCCACCTTTTTTTTTTTTT